>CM046451.1:4047966-4222343 GCA_025506515.1 Flaveria trinervia | reverse complement strand
AGACACTGAAGAAGGAGAAGCAGCTGAATCGGTCTCAGCTCCAGGGCAAGAGAAGAGAACAAAGAACAGACAGGATCAGTCAGCTTCTACTTCTGCACCTTCACAAGAAGAGTCTAGCATTCAGGATAAAAGTAATAGTGGATGTTTATGTATTTAATTACTTTGTATTCTGTATTGAAAAACCATGTACTGAATGTTTATATTAAGTTAATGCATTTTGTTTGATATATTACTAATGATTTGAGTGTGAAATGTGTAAATCAACAGATCCAAAGTACCACAGAGATGAGTTTGATATTGCTCCCCTTCAACAGATCAAGTCTCAACTCACAATGATTCTTGATCTGCAAGGGATTGTCAGAAGGTCAGTGAGTTATACCCCTGAAGAAGGTGAAATAATTCACGACCTATCTAACGAGCAACTGGCAGAGATGTTCAGACTCAATCCTGATGACATTGTCAAGGATGCTCCAACAGTTGATTCAACCAGTGACGACGAACACACGTTGATGAAGTTGAGGTTGAAGATATTGCTGCTGAAGAGTACCCTCAGTACGCTGACAACGAGGTAATGTGGTCCCCAATCTGGGTGAGTCCCTAGTCAGTGATATGTTTGAGGTACTAGACAAGATGGAGCAGGAAGCAGGAAAGACCGAAGGAACAGCCCAAGCCTCAAACGATGATGTATACATTCGAAAGCTGAGTGGGCTGAATGTTTTAAAGAAGTCAGAGCCCAACGTACTGCACCGAAGACGGATGCCTACACCAAGTTCTACAGCGTCAAGAAACATCATACGGTGTCAGGCAGGATTATAGCATGGGCATATTTTGACGATCTTAACGTTTATGCCGTTAAGAGGGAAAAGGGCATAGAGTACTTTAGATTTCCACATGATCTAAAGACTCTACCAGGATTTGAGCTCAACCAGCTGGCCAAATTGAAGCTTGTATGCTGACCCGAGAAAGATGTCAGGCTGGTTTGAGACTGCCCTCAAGAAAGAGTACCACACCAGATGGATTAACTTCAGACCTCAACAACCTACAAGGTATATTAGAAGGTCTGAGATGGATGCCATTACTGGAAAACCTAAGATTGTGTTGAAGTGGAGTCCTCCTCGCACTATGTCGAGAATCCCTCTCAGGGAAATGCCACAGGACTTCACTCCACACTTCAAATGGTGGTACTATGATTGGAGAACTGCTGAAGCTGTCATAGTTCTAAACAAAGGGGATCAAATGGATACTGTCAGGGTATTCGACCCAATGTGGCTAACCTCTTGTCTGCTAATGATGTCTATACATTATACAAGTGGCCACTGTTCTATGACACACAAGACATTGTACAAGCCCTCCAGTTCCAAAATGTTATACGACTTTGCTTCGCGTTTGATATTCACGCGGGAGTCACACAAGAGGACAAGTACAAGAAATATGAGAAGGTAATGAAGAAAACAAGACATTAGAGAGATCTAGGTCCAAGGGGAGTTTGTTGATACATGTATGTCCCTAGATCGTGATATGTGATGTAATAGATCTTGTTTGGTATGATTAATGAACTGATATTGATAGTCTGTTGGTTATAATGTTTAATAGTTCATTAATGAGTCGTAAATGAATTGATTGGGTTTATGATTACTTGAATGATTACATATAATATTATATTAATTAACTAAAACATTCAAACTTAACTTAATGAAGTTCCCATGCGAATGGCTCATGCGAATGAACCATACACATGAAGAACTTCACACGATTGACTCAGTCGCACGACTGACCAGGAGACTGGATCAGTCGTACGACTGTAACATAAGATTGGCTCAGTCGCACGACTGAACACTCAGTCGCCCGAATGAACAAACCGCATGGTTCAATCGCACGACTGAACCAAACTAATGGTTCAGTCGCACGATTGAATAGTGCCAACCTATAATACAACTCAATTCGTGAAAAACGGGGACATTCGATCAAGTACGATTCAAGTCGAACCCTAGCCGTCCAGAAACCTTCCAAATCGTTCTCCAAGTTCATAGAACACATTAGATCGATTCCTTATCGATTTCTAACGTTAGTTTCAATCCTTGATTGATTCTTCGTGTTCTCACTGATTGGATCGCCAATCAAATAGGATTCCGCACTATTTGATCCTTATACACGTGATCTCTAGGTATTTCAGTCGAATACCAGGTCCTAACATTCATTAAGGGTTTTAGTGTCATAACTAAACCCTTATGTAATTTACTCTTAAAAGACGTACCCTTTGTGTTTGATAAAGAATTTTCACGCTTTCAACACTTAAAAGATAAATTAGTGCAAGCCTCAATATTGCAATCACCTAACTGGTCACTTCCATTTGAAATCATTGTGATGCAAGCGATTTCGCAATTGGGGCTGTTTTAGGTCAACGGTGGATAAGAAACCCGTTGCCATATATATGCTAGCAAAACATTAGCTGATGCACAATTAAATTTACAACAACCGAAAAGGAATTGCTTGCGGTAGTATATGCTTTAGATAAATTCCGATCATACATATGGGGAAGTAAGTAATTGTTTATTCTGATCACAGTGCAATCAGATACTTAATGGAGAAGAAGGATGCCAAACCTAGACTCATACGCTGGATCTTGTTACTACAAGAATTTGATGTGGAGATACGTGATAAGAAGGGAAGCGAGAACGTGGTAGCGGATCATCTATCAAGAGTTGTGCATCATACCATTGATTCACAACAGGAGATTAATGAGACATTCCTAGATGAGCAATTACTATCTATATCATCAGAACCATGGTATGCTAATTTTGCAAACTATTTGGCTGCAGGTACCATTCCCGATCATTGGAACAAAAGGAAGAGACAACAATTCATGTTCCAAGTGAAATACTATATATGGGATGAACCAGACTTGTTCAAAGTTGGAGCAGATCAAATTATCAGGCGATGCATTCCCTAATCCGAAATTCGAATGTGTTAGAGCATGCACATTCATCCGCATGCGGGGGTCATTTTAGCAGACAGAAAACCGGTCACAAGATCCTATCTTGTGGACTCTTTTGGCCAACTATCTTCCGGATTCTTATAATTTTGCCAAAAATTGCATAAAATGCCAACAAATGGGAAGCATATTGAAACGCAATGAGATGCCCATGCAACCAATTCTTGTGGTTGACATATTTGATGTGTGGGGAATTGATTTCATGGGCCCCTTTCCAAATTCGTTTGGCAATTTATATATTTTAGTGGCAGTCGATTATGTATCAAAATGGGTGGAAGCGATCGCCACTAAAACAAATGACCATAACGTGTGTGTAAATTTGTTCAAAGTAATATTTTCTCTCGATTTGGTCTTCCCCGTGTGATCATAAGTGATGGGGGGTCACACTTTAAGAATTTTTACTTTGGTAAACTGTTGAAACGTTATGGCATAGACCATCGAATTGCAACACCGTACCACCCTCAAACGAGTGGTCAAGTGGAGGTATCCAATAGGCAAATTAAAGAAATCTTACAAAAAACGGTACGATCGGACCGTAAGGATTGGTCCACCAAGCTAAACGACGCCTTATGGGCCTATCGTACCGCTTTTAAAATGCCTATTGGCACGACCCCATATCGGTTGGTATACGGGAAAGGATGTCATTTACCTGTAGAACTAGCACATCGTGCTTTATGGGCAATTAAAAATGTTAATCTTGATTACACTGTTGCAGGAAATGCACGGAAGTTGAGTTTGAATGAATTGGAAGAATTAAGGAACGAGGCATACGAGACGTCAGCCGCATATAAGGCAAGGATGAAAGAAGTGCATGATGCCAAACTACGGAAGAAAACTTTTGAGGTAGGCCAAAGGGTGTGGTTGTGTAACTCGCGATTAAAAATGTTCCCGGAAAGTTGAAAAACAAATGGATGGGACCGTAAATTGTGATTCGGGTTGGTAAATTTGGCGATGTTGAGATCGAAGACCCTAAGGATGGTGTGCGACACACGGTGAACGGGCATCGATTAAAACATTACGTGAACAATAAGGATGTGAGCAGAAATGTCGACGAGTTGGTGAGCTTCTTGGTAAGTACACCAACATACACGACCAATGAGTAAGGTTCAGGTAACGGTCTGGCTGAAGACCTAAAACTTAGCGCTTCCCGGGAGGCACCTCGGAGAACTTTGTGGGTATGTTCCCTAGAAACCCTCACGAGCCTTCACTCGTCCACTCGGGGTTACCGAGGGGTTTAAAAGGCTTGTTGCATATGCTAAATGCAACCGTGATTCCTACGAAAGTGAGTTTAAGACTTATTTTTCTATGTATTTTTTATTTTTTATTTTAATTTCTCTTTCTTCTTTATGCACGACCACGCAAACACCCAAGTGTGAGGAGAATCTTGACTCATAAGGTATGTGAACACACCTATCCACGATTCGGGGCGAATCATAAATTTTTCGGTGGGGTGCGCGAAAGGTGGCACGATTTCAGAAAAACAAACAAAAATATTTAATTGATTGCTAAATATTATTATTGATAGAGTTTTTTTTATTATTCTTATTCTTTTCTTTGTTATCTTACTTTACAATCAGTGGTAAAAAATAAAAAAAAAAACCACCGCCACCGACGCCATCCTCACCGCCACCGACGCCGAAGGCGTCAGTAGCCCAGAAAGTTTCTGTCGGGCGGTGTGCACCGACGCTGGCTGGGCGCCGGTCCACCGCCACCACGCCAATACCACCGCCACTACGCCGCGGCCCAGGAGGGCGCGGGTCAACCTATTTTGAAGCAAATAATCCGAAATTTTCCACCCACAAACAATTAAAAACAGAGATAATCATGTAAGGGAGGATCAAACTTTATTTTTTCATCATCTTTCTTCATCTTTCTCTCTAGTATCCTCAAGAACACCCAAACCCTAAATTTCCAACTTCATCATTTCTCAACCAAATCAAGCAAATCTTAGGTGCATCTCGCTTAGTTTTTCGAGAGGATCGCATCTCTCCGGTTAGTTTTGCAAGATTCACACTCGTTTGCGAGATAACGGGAGTTGAAGTTCATGAATTTTGGGGGGTTTTTGTTGCAATTCACTTCATCCTTCTTCTCTTTCTTCTAAAAGTATCACATTGTGCGAAGGAACAATGCCACGCACCAAGGAATCAACCTCTAGAGGAAAAGGCAAAGTTGTTGCCTCATCTTCGGAACCCTCTGGAAAACGTTCAAGGCGCAACACAAGCACCATCAGTGAAACAAGTTCTGACAATGAAATGGATGAAACAATGGGAACTAACTCCAGTGGTGATGACATTGACTATGACTCTGATGGGAATCCCGTCTGGACGGAGTACAAGAAACCACTGTCCAAATTCCCACGAGAGATGCAACCACAACTGTATATGGATAAGTTCATAGGCAAAAACGATCTTACAACACTCATGGTCTGTGAGAGACCTATGGAACTACCAAATTTGAATGTTTGGCGTGGTTGAATGTTTTGAAAGATTGGGGTGGAGGGAAGTACTAACATTTGTCAAGATGGATCGCCCACATGTTTATGTGAATCAGATTATGGAATGGATGTCTACTTTGGTGAGAAAAGATGGATCAAACCCACCACATACCACCACATTAACTGGCAAAGTCGAGGGGAAACAATGGTTATGTCGTTTCAAACAATCTCACAAGTAGCCAAGTTTGAAACTGCACCCGGCCTTATGAATATCTCCATGAAAGCTCAATTCTAGAAATCCCAACTGGGGATTATCTACGAGAGGTATTGAATGATGTATTTGTTGTTCCTATCACTGCATTAGATTCTGACAACATGAACAGAAGCAACATGAAGATTTTACCAAAGCTGTTAACAGTGATCCTGAGCAAGAATGTGATTCCTAGAATCTCTGATAGAGGGAAGGTGAGACATTATGAGTTAAGAGTACTTCATGCTCTCCTCACCGGTAGACACATATTGTCATACCGGCAATTGGTAATGATGAACATTTGGGAAAGTCGTGAGAGTAGGGCCTGATTGATGATCCCACATTGTCGATTAATTACTATGCTGTTGCGTAAGCAAAAAGTTGTGTCCAATGATGCTTTAGCCATTCCAATTAGTGTTCTGAAGTTCAAGCTTAATCGGTTGGGAGGACAATCGTGGGAATACAGAAGACCGCTACGCATTATCAACTACGAGACAAGGACAGTGGTCGAGTGTTGATGGTAAGACGAGATGATGTACCTCACTATGAGAATGCAGATGATGTAACTAAGGGACAAGGTAGTGTGGGGGCGCTTGAGGATATGGGTGCCGACACAAGGGCACGAACGGAGGAAAAGAGATTCAGGAAGCAGTTGTCAGGGCTAGACCATTTGGATTTTCAGGATGGACCTTGGATCAGAGGCACATATATGATGAGCAGTCTCGCAAACGAGAAAGACAAAGAAGGTGGAGGGAGAGTTACGATAGGAGGGCGCAGGAGTATGAACAACAAGGAGGGATGCATGGGCAGCACAAGAACAACGCGACAGAGAGCTACGTGATGATATGAGGATGTATGCGCGGGACGCCGCATATGCAAGAGAACAATCTATTAATGACTATTTTTTGTATCAGGAGCAGGTTCGCCACTACAATGATTACCACGCAGGGCTGCCGTATCAAGCTCATCCACAACCGTGGACTAGAGTATGCTACCAGAATACATGCCAGCGCAACAATATGAGAGGTACCCACAAGCTCAACCGTCACAGTGGGTGCCAAGGGATACAACACCTGATGGAAGCTCACACGCAACGGGAGAAGCCGGAAGCTTTGACATGCACGCCATGCATCAAAGTTTGATGGAATCTTTCTTTGGACCACCACTGCCCAGACCTCCATTTGGATAAGATCAGAACACTCTCTGATCACTTGATCAGGTCCATGTGTTTCTCCACTCTATCTGTGTCATGTTGAACACTTTATGTTTCGTTTATTTTCGTCTCTTTTCTTTTGGTGTGTTTAATCTGTGATTGGGGGTCAAACAATAACAATGTATGTGGAAAGGTGTGCATCTACAGGTATGTCTGTTATGGTAAAAAAAACTTGAATGTTGATCTATGGTTGATGTTTCAAGGAAAGTTCAGTGTGCTTAGAAAACCAGAGTTTTCAATACACGTTACTTGTTGTTTATTAAATAATTGATATAGATCATAGGTCATGGCCATATGTTTTAAGTCTCGGGAACAAAAGTTTTCTAGCAGGTTATTTTTGCAAATGTGACGGATGCCTGGTTAGTATTAACAAGATTGTGATATAATAAACTCATGTGCATATCGGTAGCCTAAATTCCTACTTGGTGAGATTTTGAGCCTATTACTTAACACAATTATATATTCATTTGTTGAGAGTAGGCCATATACTACGTTTGTTACAGAACTTGTATTGTTTGATGCATACCAAAACCATAAGCAAGATGTTTGCATATAAATGACAAAGGCAATTTAGGAACCCATTTACATGTTATCATGTGTTATTGTTTTCCATCCTAACCTTAGTAGCCATGTCGAGCCGTAAACCATTCTTTTGTTAAAACCGATAAATAAAGCCCATGTGTTAGTTGATAACCGATCGTTAAGCCGTTCAAAAAAAAATCATAAAAGGAGTAAAGTGAGTCACTTTGTGATTTATGTTGATAACGATGGTTTAATGATTTGGTCTACATCTTTGGTTGTGTTAGTCAAAAAAAAACCTTCCTACCCGTGTCTAAGCCCAAAAACCCGTAAGTCCTTTAGATGTGTGCAAGATATATGCAAATGGTGGAGGTGTGATTGCTATACAAGTTTATGTGGACAAGATGGTATATTGGTTATTGAGTGATTACACTAGTACATATTTTACTAGTCCATATATAAACCGAGAAGAGTGAATTATTATGAGGGGTATGCACATGAGACTAAAAATCAAAATCATGTTAATCTTAGTTGGGTGATTTCTTATTTTGCCTGTAATTGACTTGCTAGAATGTAAACCTGTTGAACGAGGCAAATCTTATATATAAGGGCATGTCCTTGGACCTTATTGATTTTAATAAGGGACTAGTGATGTATATTTTCAATGATAGTTTTATAAACTAAAATTGAGCTTTGCTTGAGGACAAGCAAAAGGTAAGTGTGGGGATTGTGATCGGGTGGTGAAAGTTCAATGTTTAACGACTTTATTTCCATGGTTTACATGTAAATTCATGAGAAATAGAGTTACTTTTGGGATTATTTTGTGATTGTAGGTTAAACGTGAAGAATACGAAGAAATTGGAAGAAACGGGACGAGAATCGGTGCTCAAGAAGTAAAGATATGATAAACCGAAGTTGTACGACAACGGTATCTTAAAACGGGCATAACTTGAGTTAGAAAAAGAGTTACGGGACCCACGACCTATCAACGGAAAGGTATCGAAAAGTTACACATGAAAATCAAGGTTTAACAGGGAGGTGGCGCCACCGACGCCTCCATAGGCGCCACCGACCCCGGGGTCCGGGATTTTGTTGAAGATTTGACCTAAATTAAAGGGATTTAAAAGGAAAAAAAAACCCTAATTCGAAGGACAACTTTTACACAACAATTTTGGGACGAAAATTATCAATCTTTGATCATTCTCAAGCTACTCCATCATCAAGATCATCAATTTTACAAGATTCACATGATCAATTACAATTTTGTTAAAGAATCGATGATGATGCAAGGCTAAATCAATTGTGATTTACTTCGGGGGACGGGTTTGTGCAAGTTTCTATTTTTCTTAGTTGTAACCTAGATTTGAGATTGGATCTTGAACCATTTAATTTCTTTTGGATTCAATTTATGATTTTGATTATTTAAACAGTTTGATTATGTTTAGATCTAATGTTGATATTCTATGACTTTGGTTGTCTTTAATCATTGTGTGATTGAGTATTAAAATTAGGGTTTCATTATTTAAATTGGTAATTGTGTGAATAAGGTCCTTTAAACTCTAGTCCATGATTATCACTTAAATCATATCATGTATAAGTCACCATTAATGACTTCTCACTAGGTTTCATTCGAGAAAAATTGTAACTTTGTCAAACCTGAATCCTGAAGTGGGTTGCTTTTTCTCCAAGATTGTTCTAAACTTAAACTTTTATTTTGTTAATTTGATTCTTTCTCAATTCAATTAATCAAGAAATTTTCTTTTTAATGTTTAATAGTTTTGAATTAATCGTTGCTAGCACTTCCCTGTGATTCCCTGTGGATTCGACACCCTGCTTACCCTTTACTATTAAGGGCGATTAGGTACTCTTTAATATATATTTTTGACCGACCACACGACATCGATCATAAAGCCACAAGAAAGATAAACATTCATCATAATAAGGAACATCAACATACATAGTCATCATCATCATACAGGGCAACATCATACATACATAACATACATCATGCATAAACATGAAACATCATCATCATCATGCCCAACATACCCTCTAAGGTCTCTACAATCATTTTACATGAACTTATGGGAACTTCCACGTCAAAACTTACATCTGCACTTTCCCTTGAAAGTTAGTAATTAAACTATGTTTTCCCTCGGGTACATCAGCCCTATTTGGGCGTATGGGCACCCTTCAGTCGCATGGCCTCCAGGCGACTGAACATCATGCGAATGGATCAATGCGGATGAACACCTATGCGGAAGAACACCAATGCGGATGAGTCCTATGCGAATGGAGCTAATGCGAATGGACCTCATGCGAATGAAACTAATGCGGATGAGCACTTATGCGAATGGGCCCTCAGTCGCATGACTCCCCATGCGACTGGCCCCCAATCGTGCGAATGAACCTCAATCGCACCTCATTCGGCCGTATGGCCTCCATTCGGTCGCCTAGCCCTAGCTGGTGCAGAATGCAGTTCATCCTGAACCCAATCTGCCATTTTCGACCTCCAAGCTCGTCCAAAGTCATTCTAAGCCCAAATCAACCATCCTAAACCTTAGGAATGCATACCACAACACCATTCAAGCACACACAAGCCCGAAAACAAACTCCAAACACATCACACGCAAACATATACAAATGGGTCAAACACACACACATACAAAAACGGGTTTAAGATGTGTTCCAACCCCAAAATTGACCAAAAACGTTTAAAAGAGAGGTCCTAGAACTCACACAAATCACACCGAGAAGTAAAGCTTCGATTGGACCCGCTACACGACGATTTTGCACGCTTGGATCTACCTAACCAACCCTTTTCTCTTCTTTTCTCCCTTTTTTTCTCTTCTTTCTTTTCTTTACTGAGTTTTTGGAGATGTAAGGAGGGTGTGGGCTGCCCTCCCCTCTTATTCCCCTTCTCTTCCGAACTTTCTCGCGTTTTTGCAAGTTTGGTCCCCCGACTTTAGACTTTATTTCTTTTTCTTCTTTCGTCGGCTTCAAAGAAAATATCCGGGTGTTACACCTTAACTTTAGCACTGTAGTATTTGCTTTAGTTATAGGATCCCAGCTGGTATCAAAGTATATCCGGTTGTAGGTAGTATTATATATAGTTTTTCATTGTAACTCATAAACCATGCTTGTAAGAGTCTTGTAACATTTGAGTTGAGAAGAAATATATGCAATTACCTTGAAAATTACTTCTTGCATTTTTTTATTACTTATTATATTGTTATAAACTCTTAGAGACTCTGCCTTCATCCAAGTGTAGTTCAAGTGAGCTTGAGAGAAAAACAAAGTGTTTAGTGACATAAACCAATCATGCAGACCACTTATGGTGGCCATATCTCTTATTTGACCTTTGGATTCACTTGATCCGATGGTTTACCCATCTTTAACTTTCAACTTGGGTTATCATTCCTTAATTTCAACACCTTTTCACCCTTTTTCTTTTTCTATTTTGTTAAGCTCAAACCTATAAGGGTTAAAACCATTCTCCTTGGTGATGCCCTTGCTTACATGTTAGATGTAAGGAGGAGCACCCCTGTTAGTAGCATCTATTATAGGATAATCATTATTGACCATATATGTAATCACTTTCGGAATCACATTAAAAGACAACTTACGATTTTTGAATGTCATGTCGATGATTGCATCTTGGCAGTTGATTTGAGTTTTGGCTGCAGCCAAGAATGGTCGACCTAGGATTACCTTTGGTTGCTCATTCGTCCGTGGTTGTTTCCATGTTGAATTAATAAGCACCACTTTGCTGTCGGTTTCATGTAATGAGCCAAAGTAATATTGATCATACAAACTCCCCGGGAGGATGCTCATACTGGCTCCATGATCCAAGAGTGCCTGCTTGATTTTAAACCCAACTTGAATAGGAATAATTGGTTCTCTTAGGTCATTTCCTTCTTCTTCATCACCTTTTCTATTGTTAACTGCAACTACTTAAGGAGTAGATGTTAAATCATAATCAATACATTCAGATTTAGGAATGATACTAACCGAGTTTATATGCATATTATTTGAACTGAGGCTTGATGTTGAGGGTTTTTGCTTGTGTCACTTGGAAGCTTCCCCGGTTCCCGTCCAGACAATTATTCAGTTAATTGTCCTAGTTGCTTGGCAATGGCCTTATTGGTTTTCTCTTGCACCTCTTTGAATTGCTTAAACTCTTTTATCTCCTTCGCAAGATCTTGAATCACTGCAAGGATTGCATTATCATTACCATTACTTGTAGAAGTCTCTTCTTGTTGTTGTTGATTCCTTTGTTGGTATTGATCTTCTTGTTGATAATTCCCTTGAATATAACTATTCCTTTGGTAGCCGCATTAGTTATAGCTTTGTTGTCGACATTGATATTGGTTGCTTACTTAATTTGTTACCTGAAAAGGAGGATTTAGTTGGTTAGTAGAATTACCATATCTAAGATTTGGGTGATTTCTAAGACTGGGATGATAAGTGTGGAATTTATATCATATGCCTTTCTTTCTCCTTGGCCTTGTATTTCGTGCATATTTTCACTCTTCCCCAATTGAAGTAGCTTGTGACCGATGTCATTACACATGTCACACACTTCATACTCATTAGATATGTTTGCCACATCACAGTTTCCAACTTTAAGGCTCGTAATTTATTGTTCTAAGATTGTAATTCTATCCATGGCCACATGATCATTCACCATCTTTAAACTTGACCCCCTCGACCTTCGACTTGATTGTGCATGCCTCTTGGAGATGATCATTACATGATCATTCCCCGGCAACGGCGCCAAAATTTGATCGATGTCGAAGTATCAATCAAATAAAATGTAAAATGTGTGTTCCTATTCACCTTAACTAATTAAGGTAAGTAGGGTTGTCGAACCTCGTGGAATTAGTGGTCGGTGTGTCGTATTTTGATTTGTAAGAAAATAGATTAACTAATGAATTATCAAACTATTGCCTCTTGGCTGTGAAAAGTGAATCTTAGAATGATTAACAACTTAATTAAGAAAACAAATTGCAATTAAAGAAATTGATTAGAAGATGATTATGAAAAAGGGTAACCCACCTCGGGATTCAGGTTTGGTTCTCGGTAATCTCCTAGTTCAACTTGGTGGAAAAATTTTAACGTGAATTCTATACGTGCAATGATTCAGTGACAGAGATAACCAAAACTTAACGGGTCTTAGTACACCATGTCAATTGAATTAACAACCAAAACCTTGCAATCATACAACTTGCGCATAATTATATGAAATTCAAATCAAGATTTACTAAAACAATTGTTTAAACAATCAAGACACAAATTAGACTCAATAAAGAACTTAACGGGTTCTAAAGTTTAATCCCAACACAATTTGAACATAAACGAAAACCTAAAAACACGAAACCTATCACCCAAGGTAGATCACGAAAAGTTTAGCCTTGCATCTTCATGAATTCGGCAATAAGATCGGATTGGAACATGATTTGATGGATTGGAATGAGTTGGAGAAGTAGAATTGACCTCAAGAATCGTCCAGTTCGTCCCTTTTTGCTCCCAATGCGAATTAGGGTTTTTAAAATTATTAATACTCCTTAAATATGGTTAAAACCCGGGAAAATTAGTCAACCTGACAATATGACATAAGCTACATCCAAAAGGGCATAACTTACGTCCTATCTTGGATCATACATCCTAGCCTTCTGTCCTACGTCCTCATTGACCTGTCTTTGGGTACCGATGTAAGCTACGTCCAAAAGGATGTAAATTACGTCCTCTCTTGGACAAATATTCTTTTTTCTCTTTTCTTTCGCACTCTGCACCTACAATTCATAATCGTCCAACGTAATTGCCTTCGATGGTAATTATATAGTAAAAGCATGTATTTAATTACCTAAAACACATATACATCATGAATGCATCAATGACACTCATCCTTTTGAGAATATTTCAATCATCGTCTTCATGGTTTAAGGTAAATGTTCCTGCACTTGTGGAATTTACATCTCTTGCATCCTCCGGTGACAATCCATCATAGAAAGCTAAAATCAACTCCCACTTAGCTATGCCATGATGTGAACAAGTTCTTAGCATTTCCATAAACCAGTGAAAAGCTTCATGGGATTGTTCACGTGATTGTTGTGTGAATCCTCGAATGGCCCGCCTTGCATCACTTGTCCTTTGAGAAGTATAGTATTCATTCAAGAATTGTTGTTGCATTTGAACCCATGCATTGATACTTGCAGATGATAGAGATAAGAACCATTGTTTAGCCTTGTCTTTAAGGGTAAATTGGAATAGAACCAATTTAACTTAATCTGGTGAAAAACCTTGGCCACCAATGGTGCTACATGATGCCTTAAATTCAGATATGTGTTAGTAGGGTTCTTTAGTTTCCATATCATAGAAGTGAGGGAGAATTCTCAAACATTATGGGCGAACTTCAAAAGCTCGCCCCTTTTGTCTTGGTGAAACTGTAGGAGACGAATTGATAGCAATGGTGGAATAAAGTGACTATTAACACCATGTGCTGGTACATAATGTTATGCTCCAAGATTGGCAGGTATGCCATTAAATGATTGACCTCCAATATTGTTGTGAATGGGTGGTTGAGCATAACCATCATGATCCCAATTTGGTTGACGATTTTGATATCTCAATTGATTGCCATAGTCGTCAAAGTCATGTTGGTTTGGTCTGTCCATGTCAACTTGATCTTCAATCCACTCATCCACATAATTAGTGTGATGACTTCCTTCGACTGAAAACTGGTCTTCATAGTTATGATGACTCCCTTCCACGTCATGCTTAAAGCTTGGATTACGAACCCAGAAAGCTGGCATTGGTTGGAAGTTCATGGGAAGAGATTGGTTTTGTATACCTTTATTTATAGGGATCAGCCCATAAGGTTGCACTGGTTGTGGTTGATGTGGAGGATCATCAGGTGGAGGAAACACGAGTAATGGAATATCTCCAAAAGGTTGGTTGGGTTGTAGCCCTCCTTGGTTTTTTGGATTATTCATTCTTCTTGATTGGTTACTTCCGGGCATTCTTGAAAGTCTACTCAGAATCCGATGAGTTATTGTTGATGATGTACCTTCTTCTGATCTTGTTTGACCATGAATTTGAGAATTTTTGAAGTTGATGCTTTTTGAAACACTTTTCTTAATTTCTGGATCAAAGTGCAATGGCGAAGTCCTTCCTGAAAATCTTGTACGTATTAACGTAATGGTTACCTGCAAACTAGAAAATACAATATACCTCGCGTAATACTGAACAAGAAAAAAAAGAAATTAAAAAGAAAAACATAAAAATAAAATCTTTTTTGGGGTTTTTTTAATAATATTTTAAGAAAAACAAGTAAAAAGATTAAACACTAAGCGCATTAATTCCCCGATAATGGCGTCATTTTGATCTGGTTGTCATGACTCGATCAAAAACAAGTTAATTTATCGGTCTTAGCTACATTTATTGATCATGGATAAGTAAGGTCGTCTTCGTAGAAATATGTGGACAATGTTTAACGATTGCTCGATTCACTAAAGACTTAAACTTTAGAATTCAAAACTGACACTTTGAATGAATCAATGATCACACATGCATAAATAGAAAATCTATAAAATAAATTTACTTAAATAATGAAAGACAATTACTTCCGGGCTTCTAACTCCCCAAGACCCACAATTGATACATTTAAATTATGGTATGTAAGAACATGACCTCAAGATGTTAACTTTTGATTAAAGTGACAATAAAGGAACAAACTTTTAAGATTCATTCATTGACAATGTTACCAATTTACCTATATCACTTTGTCTACTTTTCTTAATGAGCTCACGATGTAAGGAAACCGAAAATTGATAATCAAGTAAATAACTTTATTTATAAGCAAATTGTTTAAATTAAACAAAACATAAAACTTCATTCAATCACTCAATGTTCATTAAAAAAACCTAATCAAAACATACCAAATATCTCACTTGACGAGAATCGTACTTCTAGAAATAATCATGAAAAGACTAGTCACGCATCATCTTCATTATGCCTTCGATCTTGAATTGAAGAATGTTTATGGATGATTTAGGGAGCCCCGGAACACCATAAATCACCTAAAGTTCGTCATTTTTCATCTTCAAGAAGTTCTAGACCGGATTGGGGCTGATTTGGCTAAAATAAACTTTAAAATCCAAAAAATCCGGATGTTGTTAGGCCATCGGTGTATCATACGCCTACCGACATATGGTACGCCTCTCATACACCCAACATTCTGTTATATTTTACAATTACGCCCACTGATACGCTGCCTCATACGCCGCCTGGCGTATGATACGCCCAAACCCGTAGTATAATATGCCGGGTCTCTTTTGCTACCTCTTTTTTTATACATTTTTTGGTATTTACATCTTAAGTCCTTTAACTTTCATGTTTTGCTTCTTTTGCTTTCAATTAAGCTCCAAACACCTATGAATTACATAAACAAAGTGAACTTGTTCTACACTTATCATGACGTAAAATCACACATTTAGGTTAGTTAAACACTGAATTATTGCCTAGCGATCAGGTAGTTATTTCATGTATTTGATCATATTCAAGTTTTCAAGTTTGAATTAATCTTAATTTCTTTATTTCAATCGTCACGTTTAGATTAATTAATTTTAGTTAAATTGTTTATTTTGCTTATTAACAATTACTTAAAATAATCCAATTAATTAGGTTAGAAGTCAATAGAGGTTTAATATTGAAAGCCGCCAAAAGTGTCCATGGATTTGATATCCGAACTTACCTAAACTTTTGCCGTTTGTGTGAGGTTTAGTTGGGAATTTTAAAACTAATTTGTGAAAAATATTCTTCATAATAAATTAATATATATATATATATATATGTGTGTGTATATATATATATATATGTGTGTGTATGTATTTCACACAGATATTAGTTTTACACTTTTTAGTTTAAAAGTATTCCTATTTTAACATTACCTATATGTGAAAAAAGGAGTTTGAGAAATAATGCTTTTTTTGTTGTTTGTGGTTTTGCAACACAACTTTGGTGGATTGTACCGTTCTCCCCTCACATATGACTTAAAAAAGGAAAAAATGAAAAACCTTTCACAGTCTCTCCATTACCCTTTTAGGGTTTCCGGATGTCGGTGACCACTTCCGTCCGGCGCTGCCGTGGCGTGCATGTGTTGATGGTGGCACTTGCTGCCGCCGGTGGCTATACCTGCTGTGATTTGTCGATGATGGTGACATAGCATTCATCTGAGACATAAAACTGATGTTTTTAGTCAATGATGTTTGGTTTTTCCTCATTTGAGACATGGTTATCATCTTTTTAGTTTGTCTCTAATCTGTGATATATGTTGGGCGATGATGTTGGTGCAAATGGTCACGGTGGTTGTTTCGGTCGATGAATCCAATGGTTGGGTTAGTGACGATGCTATACATCGTGTATCATCCGAGGCCTAACGGTGTAAGGGTAGTGATGATATGAAAAAGTTGGTGTCGTTTTGGCGGGGAACTGATCTTTTGTAGGCACGACACATAATTTCTAAACACTCTTTTCCTGATTTATACCGTTGTGTGGTGTTGTGATCGGATTTTTAACCGCCGCGAAGCGTGATTGGTCACCACCTACGTTTCGTAATATATTAACATATAGGGGCCCACATGTGATTATATATATATATATATATATATACACTAAATATAAAAGGTAATAATATGATAATTACACAAGACCTACTTCTCCATGTTTTCTTCCCATCCACCACTCCACACCACCATCGTTGACCTATACCCACTCAAACAAACCCAATTAATATATAAAATATGTGTTTTTTTGGGTTAAATAGGATCACGCCCCAACCATATTAACAAGAGGTCTCATCACCAACGGAAAAAACATATTAGTTTGTAATTAAATCTATAATAAATATTATTATTCTATTAGTTTAGAAAAGTAAATTTTATTTGCTTTGAATATATGATATTAAAATTCGTTGTGTATTAGTTTTTACCTAATTTATAGTTTTTAATAGATCTTGTAGACGATTAAACTTATCAAAGAGAAAAAATAATATTTTTACTTAACCAGCTTTGAATCTATTTATTTTGGCCAGCTGACTTTTTGTCCCCAATTATAAAATTTTCTGACCACCGTCGTCAACCTTTACCATAAAATCACCACCCGCCCACCATAAACCACTACTTAGCTAATGCTACAACACCAGGAATGACAACCACCCACCACACAACCCACCCTCTGCACCATCATTAACAAATAACCCTCCCACATCACTAATTCACTTAATATTGGTTGAGTCTTCTTCACCACCTATTCTACTATTTCAAAGTAAGATTACATTGTATATGTGGTTTGAAGACATCCTAATTGCTACCTACTTGTGACTACCGGTAATTTCAGGTCAATACCCGATGTTAACTTGGTTATAATTACACCTGTAATACTTGATTTTCAATTGCATTTCAATTATTGAATTCGTTTTATGCATTGCAAAATTTCATGCATTACATTTCATGCATCGGTGATTCGGAGTAATTATCATTTTTACACGCGATACAACTGGCACACACACGAACGTTGGTGATAATTAATATATGTGTATTAGTAAATACTTTAAGGTGTTTCAAAGTATTTTAGATTCCATTGTTTCAAATTATTTTAGATTCCAAATTAAATACATTGGAAAAACTCAAATTTATAAATACACCTAATCGCGTAAATTGATATTTTACCCGGAACGATTTCTTTTAATGCAACTACTAAATACATGATGTATCATTAACATACCATCAATATTAAATGACATGAGATTATACAAGTACTTATAAAATTTTAATTTGTTTTAAAAAAGTAAAAAGTAAAAATATAAAAGTATGTAAAAATACCAATAATGCAACAAATACCACCCAAATACCACATACTATACAACTTTTATGAAGCTCAAGTCTTGCCATTTTTGTGTAACAACGTTTACATGGTTTAAAGCATCATGTTGCCTTTCCATGAATGTCCACCTCTATCTATTCATTTGACCATATGTGTCTAGCAAGACACCAAAAGTGGTGAACCTAATACATGACTTTGTCTTATAAGTAAATGTACATTATACACCACCACCACCTAACATCTCTTCTCCTCTTCTCCTTCTCTAAATTTCAGGACAAGACACCCCTATCACCACCTCATCTTATTTTCATTTTGTATTCTACAAATCTTTGATAATTCAAGAGTCATTGTTGAAGAGCAAGTGATCTTGAAGTTTCCAAACACCTAATAACATCATTTCCATCTTTCTATGTCTATTTAAGTAAGAATACTCTCTTCTTGTTTATATCTTCTTTTGTTTATCATATTCATCCATTTATTAGATGAAATGTAAATACATTCATCTACAAAGTTCTTTCATGTTAAAAATGGTGTTTTTCTACCAACAAAGAGTTTCAAAGGAATTTTACTTCATACAAAACATTTTAATATGAACTTAATAATGATTCTTTTTATTTAAAAATAAATACTCATAGATCCATGTTTGACCAAGTTACTAGTTGGTGATTTTATAAAAAGTTATAAAGATTCTTAAAACTCAAGAGAAGCTACAAAAGGGTTATATTATAGTTATGAGATTTTAAACTCTTACAAGTATTATTATGAATGCTTATATATATATTCTCTTCAAGTTATACTTAGTTGGTGAGTGGTAATATATTATTACAAATGTTGGATTATAACTTGATGACAAGTTAACCAAATTTACAAGTATGGTTATATATATATATATATATATATATATATATATATATATATATATAAACCTGAGACTTTAAAAGAGAACAATATAAACTCTATAACTATATATTATATTAGTTTAAAAAGGGTGGTTAGTAGATAACTTTTAACAAAGGTGACATATGATTTTGTTGCTAATTTGATATGAAATTTAAAATATAAATTTATGGATTTTATAATATTAGTTACTAGGTTACTTAAAAAATGGGTTAAGACAAGTTAGTAAATTGATTAATTAATTTATTAAAAAGATTTATTTTATAATATACCAAAGTTACGTAATAAATTAAAGAAGCCCTAATTTAATACAAGAACTAGACAAAATAAAAGAATAATACTACTAAGAAAATAATAAATAATTATTTTATGGATAATATATATGTTTATACATGGATGGTAAAATATGAAAAACTAGTTATTTTACTTGGATGTGAGCATTTCAAAATTTGCAAGTATAATAATATAATGTAAATATTATTTTACTTAAGAAAATAAGATTATTTCAAAACCCTAGATTCTATAATTTCATATGTAAATTACATAACTATTTGCTAAGCACTCGAGTCACGTCTCGGGTCGAGTTGAAATGATATTTTATTACTCAAGTAATATGTCAACTTTAAGATACAAATATTTTTGAACACTTTCAAGTAAAGTATAATTTATTAACATTCTTTTTAGTAATATATATATATCACAAATATTCATTTTGTGTCACCAACTGGTCGTCGAGTCAAACACTTTGTTATCAAGTGTGTGGATGAAATAGTTACATACTCGCATTACATGTATGAGCAATTACTTAGACATAAGTTGTCTTAATTATTCTAGGGCAAACCTAGGTTTGATTTTCACGAGCACTTGGATACTTTCATTTCAGAGCTTAATTACTCACTTGACAGGTGAATTTCACGGCCCCATTTTACTTATTTTCCTTTTGGGGGAGATTACATGCAAATTACTATTATCTTGGACACATTTACTTGTTAATGATTTCACATGTTATATAGTTGTTTACTTATCGTATAAAGTCCCCTGTTATCAGACCGTGAGTTTATTTCCCAAAGCGAGGTAATCATGGATAGTACTATTGGGTTTGACTACCCCCACCTGGGTTAATTACACTAACCTTGACTGGAGGTCTAAACGAGTGCATTATTAGCATGTTCACCCCTGTGTTTATGGTAGGCATAGGTAGGGACAATTTATTACAGTTACAGTCTAGCTTCGGCTGTGATGCTTATATAATATTGTAGTATTGTATGATCGACAATCAAATCATGGAAAGACTTGTGTTCCATCATATTGTTTACTATTACTTTAAAACCTGTGAACTTATCAACTTTATGTTGACATATTTCATGCATGTTTTCTCAGGTAATTGACATTTGCATCAAGTTAAACTAGCTGGGCCACAACGCATTTAGGACCATTCATGTTGTTTGGGACTTTTATTGTTGTATTCTTCATATTTTGAAAACAATTACATTAGTTCTACTGCTTTCGCAATTAAACTCTGAAAACAACTTTGTATCTTTAAACTTATTTGTAACCTATGTTTACCAAATCATGTAGTGGTCGATCAATTACTATGGTTTTCATGACGTTCACGCCCCGCAGGAAATCGCCGTGGTTGGGGGTGTGACACTACTTGATTAACAACATCCCATCCTCTTTAAAATGAAAAGACCATTACGAGTTGTTTACATAAAAAAAATTAAATTATCTAACTTTTTTTTTTACTTCTATTAGCCAAATGTTATTGAGATTAGATCGATGCCTAACATTGAAGGGAGGGGATACAACAATAACAACCAAAATGTGGATGTTTTGACTGAGAATGCTTATAGTCTCACGGAGGACACTAGAACCAACAAAGGGCTGCAAATAATAATTTAGGCAACAAACCAGCAACTACTACCCTTAAGTTGAGTTAGCAATGTACCTAAAAGACACCCCGATAGGGAGATTGAAAGATGCAAAGAGAGGTTGGTTGCTAAGTGGTACAACCAACATGAGGGCCTGACTTTGATGAAACACTCTCTCGTGATCAAAATGGTAACCATACGTGCTTTACTTTCCTTATCTATATACAATAGCTTGAATGTTTTCTAACGGGATGAGAACAATGTCATTCTATATGGTGAGCTAGATGAAGACATCTACATGAATATACGCATAGGGTATAAACATAAATCAAATGTCACATTTGGGAAAGTCTTGCAAGCTTGTTAATTATCTATAGTATATACCGATTAAAGGAAACTTCCAAAAATGAAAGAAAAATTAATTGCAACCTTAATCAACATAGATTTCAAACAAAGCAAAAACAATCCTATCCTTGTTCATGAAAACTATTTAAACCTCTAGTGTCTGCTTCGTTCTTGTTTATGTTAACATTATAGTTGTTACCGGTAACAATAAGTTAGAAATAAACAAGGTTAAAAAAAAACTAAGCTAGTGTTTATTTAATTAAAGACTTTGAGGAATTATAATATTTTCTATGTATTTCCTTGGCATGCTTAATGATTTTGGCCTACTCGGAAATAAACCTGTTGGGAATCCCTTAGAACCATTTGTTACCTTTCATGACAGTAACAACTAACAATGCAGGAAAAAAGTGATTTTGAATTAAAAGACATTGCATGATAAAATGTTGATTGAAAAATTAATTAATCTAACTCTCACGAGACACATTTCCTAAATGCTTGAGCCAGTTCATGCATAATCCTTTAAATTCTAATTTACAAATACATTTTTGACTTATGAGATACTTAAAAGGCTCATGTGAAAAAGGATTGAGATGTAAAAATCTAAATTTTTTTTGTCTAAAAGCCTATTCAGATTCACATTGAGAAAATGCTTGGTTACACAAAGTACAATCTCCAGATCTTCAGCTGAATATGATACATGGCGGTAAATATGATTGGTTGTGAAGTAATTTGGATCCTAAAACTTCTTGAAGACTTAAAAGACTGTTACGCTATTCTTAATATATTGTAACAACATAGCCATTTTAATGTTGGCAACGTTCACGAACAAATCAAATACTTTGAGATTAGATTTTTTGAGGGGAAAGGTTATATGCCAAGTGTATTTAAAATTGCAAAAAATAACACATCACAACAACCCATTGATATATTCATTAAAGGTCTAAGTAACTCAACATAATCTGTTATTTAACAAATGGCTAATTCCCATTTATTATGTTTATTTACTAGGTAGTCTCCGTGTAATATACATATTGAATAAACAAAATATTAAATTATTATTATTAATAAAAACTTATGCATTATAAAATCATGTTTGAACATAAAATATGATGTTAATTGCGTATAAATAACTACTTTAAGTACAATATTTTAATGTAAAATATAATTAAAGTTATATATACTTTAGTTCAATAAATTAAAAAGAATTATACCATTTTAACTCTCTTATGTAAAAGGTTTTATTTATAAAAATTCGTTTTAAGATTTATAAGTATTTTTTTTTTAAATTTGGTTTGTAATTATTTTGGTTTTTTTAATAAGATTGTTTTAAAATATTTCACCTTGTTTATAATTTTTTTTAAAAAGAAAATGACTTAAAATATTTTGTTTAAAAATGTTTAGTGTTTTAGAAAATTTCATATTATATAAAACTTTAGTTTCTTGTTATTTAAATTTTGATTAAAAGATGTGATTTCTAATTTGTTTCATAAAATCTGTTCTACAAAAATATAGTTTGCTTTTTTTAAAAATTAGATAAGAGAGAGAAACATAGCAATTAATAAGATTAAGTTTTAATATGAGAGAAATTTATATGATTATTTAAATTACTATAATACCTTTTTGAAGGAAAAATTGATTTGAGGATGTCTAATAAAATAACAAGTAACAAAAACATAGGTTAAGAGAATTGATAAGTGACAAAAAAATTTTACTTTATTAGAAGTTATAGATTATGTGAGATTTAATTAAAGAAAGGTTGTAATGTGGTTATTATCCTATATATTTAAAAAGGAACTTGAAGGAATAGTTGGTTTCTAATGGTTTTGATATTGATCACAAAGAAATTATGTATTTGCAAACTACCCCCTTGGCTTTAAAGAGGAAAAAAATGAAAAATCTTTATGACACCAAATCTCACATCCGGTGCATTTAAAGAAAATGCTATCTCTTTTGATTAATGTTTATTAATGGTTTCTTTGTTTTTTCGGTTTATTATTGATGTGTTGCTCGCAAGATGAGCGCACAGGGTGGTGATGAGATACTGGAGTGGTGTTCGTCATTTAGGCATGGCTGTCGATTATGGTTACCAGCCGTAACCGAGCACTGCATCTGAGCCCGAGCCTAGAATTTTAAATCGCTTCGAGTCGGTCATCATGTGCACAACGTGCGCCGATGAAAAATCCTAGTTTCAATTAAAGGAGGTTTGGGCTAATCCTGATTTGTCTGGATCTTGATGGGTTAACCATGGGTTGTCTCCATTTTCCTTCGTGTATTTAAGGACGCTCTCTCCCCTTCAGGTGGTCGAAAACATCAACCATCTATCTTGTTTCACATCTAGGGTTTTCAACCCCTAACTTCGATCAAGACCTTTGTTCAAGTTGATATGTTACTTGTTTTTTGTTCAATACGTGAATACTAATGTTCTTAGTTTACTCTAGTTTGCTTGTTTGATCTAAGAATTGTTCAATATGTGAATACTAATGTTCTTATTTTACGCTAGTTTGTTTGTTTGATCTAAGAACTATAACCCTTGTCTAGCTATAAAGCTGGTTATGTATCATGTTCCTTTTATTAAGAATTTTTACAGATCCGACACATTGTTATTATTATCCTACAACTAATTAAAATAATTATTATCTTAAAATAAGCCTATACGTCTTGACTTTAAATCTTATACAACGTCTAGTATTATATTGCTTGAAGACAAAATTGGAATCAGGTTCTCTATTACCTCTCCCTACTAAAAGACAACACAAGCTGTCTTGTATATAAATAGTATGTTCAATTAAACAACAACTAGGAATTATATATTTAGAAGGTATTATATCTTTTAAAAGTGGTACTATATCTCGGTGTCCAATAACCTATTTCTTTATTTTTTATTTATATTTTTTCTACTAGCTTTAGTAAACCTGTATATTGCACGTGTTGAATAAATAAAATATTAAATTATAAAACGATATTTTAAAATATACGATTAAAATTATGTATGAGTAAAATTATAAGTAATAAACAATAATATTAATTTTTTATCAAAGTTTTGTATGAGAAAACCTCTTATATGCACATGAGTTTAAATTTTTAATTAAATAACCTAACGAGACAATAAAAAAAGTAAAATATTGGCTAATCCTATCTCGAGCAATTGTAAATGATAAAAAACGTAAAATATAATGGTGTAAGTAAATATTGCATTGAAATTTACTAAAGAAAGAGCCGCACAAAAATAAAGGTCCATGATACCTTTTCGTACTAATTATAACATATAATTATACACATATATAGCTGAATTTACTATTAAACTTACGCTCACATGATAATACAGTTTGATAAAAAAAACAAAAAAAACATTATCTAATAAATTAAAGAAACCACTTTTAAAATAAAATATTTCTAATGAAATAAGAACACGTTTCAAAAATTGGTTAAAAACATCTTAAAAATTGGAAAATAATGATTTTGTTAATGATAACAAATACAAAAAGAAAAAGAGACGGTAATAAAATAAAATACAATTAAAAATATTGATTTAATTACCTTTTTTAATAGTATTATATTTTAATTTCAAAAACCAATTCTTTGTTTTTACTAATAGTAGTTTCTATAGAAAAAACACATAAAACATTATAACTAGTGTGTCTTTAAGTGACACTCTTAAAGTAAACATTTATTTTAAAATTATGATTTATGACTTATTTTGTCTTTCAAAAAATAAAGATTTGATAAGAAGATACTTTTAAAAATTAACGAATAAGTTTGCTATGAGTAAAAGTAAGAGATATATGTTGTTTAGTTTAAAATGAAAGAGTTTTAATTTATATCCCATTAGTTTTGGAAACAAAATGTGTATTTATAAAAATTAATACAAAAATGATAGATTTAATTCTTTTGGGTGGGATACTAATTATTATTCAATGTCAGGATGGCATGTGATATTAGATTGGTTTACAAAGTGACATATGACAACTATAGTTATTTTTTTATTAGAGTAGTAAGATGTCTACCTCGTCTTTAATAATCAGATGTTTCAAGTTGTTTTCCTCTACCGAAGTCAAAAAAAATTCATATTTTAAACTTTTGTTTCTATTTTTAATTTTCTTACTTATTTTTTAATTTTTTTCTAGCGTTGCTTTTTTACTTCTTTCTTCTCTAAGTTTACAATAAATGTTTTTTCAAATCTTATACATATTTTGCTTTACTCATGAGTTAGGTACGTTTTGTTAACAATTATTTTCACAAGAACGTAATGATAGCGTTGCACCATGTAACGCCTGGTTATTTCCTTTGAAGCTAAAGAAAGACGAAAAAGAAAGAAAAGAAATAAAGCCCAAAGTCGAGGGACCAAACTTGCCAAAATGGGAAAAAAATCTTTGGAGGAGTGGGGGTATAAAAGAAGCATGGCAGCCCATTCTCCCCTTTGCATTCGGTTAGAGAGAGAGAGTGAAAGGAGAAAGAGCAAAACCTAGGTTTTTTGAAGAATCGAGGTGCTAAAGTCGAAGGCAAATGAGTTTGTGAGAAGCTCTACTTGAAAAGGCTATCAAGATGAGTTCTAGGACCCCTCTTTTACACGTTTTCAACTAATTTTGGGGCTGAAACACATGGCAAATCGTTTTTGGTATTTTGGATGTAAAACCCGTATGTATGTGTATATGTATGTGTATGATTCGTGTGGGGTTCGATTTTGGGCTTGGTTGTGCTTGGATGGTGTGGTGGTATGCATTCATAAAGTTTAGGATGGTTGATTTGGGCTTAGAACGAGTTTGAGAGGGTTTGGAGGCCGAAAAGTACAGAGTAGGTTCGGGATGAACTGCATTCTGCACTCAACTAGGGCTCATGCGACTAGAGGTCCATGCGCCTGAATGACATGCGACTGGAGGCTATACGGCCGAAGGGCATGCGACTGAAGTCCATGCGCATGGATGCCATGCGATTGAGAGTCATACGTATGAGGGCCATGCGATTGAAGGAAATGCGGATGAGGGCCATGCGATTTAAGAAAATGTGGATGAGTGTCATGCGACTGAAGGAAATGCGGATGAAGGTCATGCGACTGAAGTCCATACGCCCGAATGCCATGCGACCGGGTTCATACGCATGGGAGTCATGCGACTAGAGGCTATGCGACTGGATGTCCATACGCCTAAGTGTCCAATCGCCCTTAGAGTCCATTCGCCTTGGTGTTCTCATACGCATGGAAGATCATGCGACTAAATAGGGTCCATACGCCCGAATGAGCATAGTCTGTTTACTGACTTTCGGGGAAAGTGTGGATGTAAGTTTTGACGTGGAAGGTTCCCGGGGGTTCTTATAAGATGACTTTTGAGGCCATATGGGTTATGTTGGGCATGACTGATGATGTATGATGTGGTATGTTTATGCATGATGGTATGCACGATGTGTGTTATGTATGTATGTGATTCCTTGTATGACGAGGCTTTGTGTGTTTATGTTTATGTTCCTATTATGTATGTTTATCTTTCCCGTGGTTTTACGTATTATAGTTGTGAAAGAAATGTAAAGTATTATGTAACGTAAAGTGGAGGATAATGAAATGAGGAATATAATGTTAGAATGCATTCATTAATGAAAGAGAAAGTATGGAAAGGCTTGCAAGCAATATGTACAGAGGTGCACGACTCTAAAATGTCGTAAGCTCAACTGCGTGTGGTTTAGCTAACCCTTAAGGATACACGCAAGGGTTCCAGTCTTTGTGACTGACCAACGATGTGGTACATGGTGTACAATGGTTACCCGCGTTATGCATAATATTGGGGGTGTAGTATCTAATGGTTACCCGTGTTATGCATAATGTTGGGGGTGTAGTATGTAATGGTTACCCGCGTTATGCATAATGTTAGGGGTGTAGTATATGATGGTTACCCGAGTTATGCATAATGTTGGGGGTGTAGTATGCAGTGGTTTATAGCGGTTACCCGAGTTATGCATAATATTAGGGGTGAAGAATACCGTTGGGATCTTTGTCGCTTACCCTGGTGTTGGTGCCAGGCTATGTGCAGTGTGAAAGTCAATTGTGAACTTCGGCCCAGTACCCCATTTGTTTGGGGCGTAGCTGATGACACCGATCCAGATAGTGATGAAGATTATGATAAAGAAGGAAAGAGTTTAAGAAGTAAGAAAGTATGAACGAAAGTATGTGATGAAAGAATGAATGATGAAGATAATAATAATATTATCTATGTGTATGTATTATGCATGATCACGTGCGATTGTAAAGAACGGTTTTAAACGAAAGATAAAGTATGTTTTATTATAAAACTAGAACTCACTTAGGAACGCTGACTTTTATGTGTTTCCAGTTGGCAGGTAAAGTTGCCGAGGATGGCACGGGACGGCTACTTGGCTCTTTTGGATGGCATCCATATTTACAATGTTTTTGTGATGTAATTCAACATGTATTTTCTAACTGGATAACGATATTTGTCTTGCAAAATCTTTTATGATGAAATGGAATGTTGTTTTAATGTTTTCGCTGCGATGGTTCTTCAAGTTAATAAAATTATATGTTTTGTGTGCAATAATTTACTAGCTGTAAACGTTCCGAGTACGGCGCCTTACACACCATCTTTATTTTTATAAAAATTCAACCTGTTTGTAGCATGAGCTTTTAGAAAATGTCCCCTTTAACATGACTTTTTCATAGTTTTTTTCATAGTTTCATGCCTTATATAAATATATAATGTTATCAATGACGTTTGGTTTCGTTTTACTTATATAAAGTTATTGTATACTATTAACGTCTTTCTCAGTGTGTGAGTTCGATACAATGTTTCGCCTTACACACCAAGTTTGGTTCCGTCATACCATAATATTATTAATACAAATAACATAAAGTGAAACATAAGTTAAAAAAATTAGAAAATATTTTCTTTTGGCGTTTTGAACGGTGACTAGCTCGTTAAGACGATAAGTTCGACTTTTACTCGGGTTTATTTTTACCCAAAACTTGGTTTGAGCTAATATTTGTTCTAACAGTTCCAAAATCTTAAGTAATAGTAATATAAAGTAAAACATAACTAAAAAGATAGGTTGAACTTTGGTGGTTTGAACATTAACTAACTCGTTAAAACGGGTGTTCGTTATACTCGTTTTTTACCCGAAACTTGGGTTCAAGCCAAGATTTGTTCTACACCTCCATATCAACCATATAATAACTAAAATATCATAAAAAAACTCAGATCTAAAGTGTTTGATGTAACATGGTCACTTAAAAGTTATTTAAGTGCTTAAACGAGCGTTCAGTTTGGTTCGGTCTTTGACTCGGTATGAACCCGAGGATGGTTACCATATGTCCAAAACCATTGAACTAAAAATAAGGTAAAACTTCCAGATCTAAACTCAAACAAGAAAGTTAATCGAGTAAACTTCCCGAAAACAACCCAAACGGTCTAAAATGCATAATATGAGTTTGAATGCCTACATGTCACACCCTCAAAATCCACTTGCGGAGTTTTACCGCGAGGCGTGTGAACAAACCAGGATCACAGTCAATAGTTACTCAGAACGACTCTATATGCCATAACATAACAAAATCAACCAAAACACAACTTTAAACAATGCGGAAGCGTTTTTGAAAACAACCCAAGTCAATAAAGTATAACCATGGCAAAACAAGTGCCAAACCAAAGAGTAAACTATAATTGTTAAAATGTAAAATTGTCTTGAAGCATAATGTCTTAAATGAAGTGAACCGTGCAGTGCTCCTATGGCAAGCAAGTTAAGGACCTGAGAAAAGCATACTAAAATGTCAACACATAGGTTGGTGAGTTCAAGAGTTTGAGTTCAATAAACATGTAAACAGTTGCGATATATATAAGCAGTGTATGGTAATAGATAGCTAGTCTATTATCAACAAATATTAATACATAGTGATTTGCAATTGAAGCTGACTGTGATAGTTGTTGCATCCTGTCACGACTTACCATGTCGTGACAATGATCAATAGGACAAATTGCACCCGTTGACCTCGAGTCACACAGGTGGGGCTCGTCAGACCCAGTAGTACTACCCAAGTTTCCCCGCTATTAAATATTAACAATTCAAAAGTGTGAGGACTTTTCTCATGGTAAACAACACTATATTAATATTTTACACAACTTAAATAATGAAAGCGTTCGTATAAATACCAGTATGCTATCTCCCCCAAAAGAGATTAAGTAAAGAGTGGGGCATGAACTCACCTGATGTATGCAAAGGTTCTTAGGGTTTATTTTGAGAAACGAGAGGATAGCCAACCTTCACAGGTTACCAAGATCATGTGAGTACATAAGTACGTGTAAATAAAAGACATGTGAAACCCTAATCATACCAAAATCAAAAACTCAAGCTTCCAGACAATAGACACGTTTGACCTAGTTGACCCGTTTGACCCGTTGGTGACATTATGGGTTATAATTCAAATAAAGCCAATGAGCACATACAACATACATGATTAACATTCAAATAGTATCATACATATGTTATATCAACCAGGTGTATCACATAGATCATCATACAATTAAGTACTATACAAGTCATGCGAATCTAGAACATTAACATATCCACTAACTATCATACATCTAACATGTCACACAAGGTTCAACCATTCATCACATGCCATGTGAAGCCACTCACGACCTCACATCCTAAACCCTGCCAATCCTACTAAGTAGGGGCCTCAGATCCGCACGCGTGTATAATGATCAATAACCAAATTCTTTAAGCATATACATTGCATTCACAACATCACAACAATCAATTACCAGACCCAAGCATGATGTCCTACTACTACCAACATCCAACCATACATGATTACCAATTCCAATTATCACCCATGATTATCCAACATGCCATACCACTAATTTAACACGTTTTATTACACTAGAATCTATCCTTGAACATATAGCAGTTCCTATCATCCCAACATGATCATAACATCATACTTCAACGTTTACACAAATAAAGTTTCCCTTTTGGAAAGAATGTCCAAAATCTATCAAACATCCAAGGTATGCATGAATTCATCAATAATATACCAATTCAAGCTCATACTAACATCTAGACATGATCAACAACACTAAACACCTCAATCCAACAATCTTCATAAACAAAAGTTTCTACTTTTGGCAAGCTATGATCAACATCATCAAATTAAAGATTTCTAGCATTCATATATCAATCTAGCATCTAATTATCATCATGAACCCATCCATAACATCAATCCATCAATAGATCACTACTACATGCAAAATAAGTTACTATTCTAGTAACCTATGAACAATGCATCAAAATCCCAACTTTCTTGCATAATCAACGTATTCTAACATTCATACAACCCAATTATCATCAACATTCATCAAACATCATCCATCATGCATAATCACAATAATCACGAATTAGGGTTTGCTTCAAATCAATTTCATGATCAATCCACTAAAAACTTAGATTCTTGCATAATCGACGTTAACTAACATGTATACAATCTAACTAACATGTTAAAATCATCAAACAACAACCAATTCGACCCAACAAGGACCAATTTACGAATTAGGGTTCGGCCATAATGAACCCTTCACAAAACTCGCAAAAACTAACCTTTAAACTTGTGTTAACTTGCAATTGATGATTCCCACGAGATGTATGCCTTGAAATCGATCCAAAATCGCAGGTACTATGATGTTCTAGGCTGAATTCGAAGATGGAGAGGGAGAGGGGTTGATCGCGGCCGAAAAATGGGTGTGGGCTAGGGTTTTGTTTTGTTTAATTCCAATTTTACCTAATTACCCTTTTAACCCTTATAATTTGGTATTTTATAAAAACTAAGCTTTAAACTCTTTGTAAAGTGTTTTTAACTTCATAATATAAAGATATAAACTTATAAAGTTCATTATATATCTATCTTTATAAAAACACAAGACATACAAATAAATAGACACGTTTCCGCGTTACGCGATAAATTCTTTAATTAATCGTTTATAAATGTGTAAACATATAACATAACCCAATATTCACATAATCACTTAGATTCACAAAAAATTAACATTAATCATTATTATTAGGTCACCAACGTTCAACGACAACTAGTGTGTGCTCACGACACGTGTTTACAAGACTTAACGGAACTAACGGAGTTTGGTAACGTAAATTTACCGGATGTCACATTATCCCCATGTTGAAAGAATTTTCGTCCCGAAAATTGCGTTACATGGTGAGAGTGTTCCATCACTGGTCTACTGCATTGGCACACAAAAATCGAAATCGTGTGAGTTTTGGATGACTTGTCACATCATCCCCATGTTGAAAGAAATTTCGTCCCGAAATTTAAATCAATACCTTCGTCTGCTGGCATCGTTCCTTCGAATAGTTGAGGGTACTTAAGCTTCATTTGATCTTCCCGTTCCCATGTGAATTCCGGTCCACGTCGCGAATTCCAACGGATTTTAACAATAGGTATCTTGCTTTGCTTAAGTGTTTTCACCTCACGGTCCATCACCTCCACTGGTTCCTCAATAAAACGCAATTGTTCATCCACTTGAATTTCTTCTAGTGGTACGACCGTCGTTTCATCAGTTATGCACTTCTTCAAGTTTGACACGTGAAATACATCATGAATTCCACTTAGCGAATCAGGTAGGGCTAATCGATAGGCTACTGGACCTACTCTTTCCACAATCTCAAATGGTCCAACGTACCTCGGATTTAGTTTCCCTCGTTTACCAAACCGAACTACGCCTTTCCATGGTGAGACTTTCAACAAAACCTTGTCACCAACCTGAAACTCTAAGGGTTTCCGTCTCTTGTCAGCATAACTCTTTTGCCTGTCTCGCGCTGTAGCCATACGGTTCCGTATCTGTATAATTTTCTCAGTCGTCTCATGAATTAACTCGGGACCTGTTATCTGACTATCACCACCATTTCTGCCCAGCAAACCGGTGATCGACATTTTCTCCCGTACAACGCCTCGAAAGGTGCTGCTTGTATACTAGTGTGATAACTTTGTTATAAGAGAATTCCACCAATGGCAGGTGAATTTCCCAGTTATTCCCGAAGTCAATCACACAAGCACGTAGCATATCCTCCAACGTCTGTATAGTACGCTCACTCTGACCATCCGTCTGTGGATGATATGCAGTACTCATATCCAGACGTGTACCCAGGATTTCTGCAATGATTGCCAGAAATGTGACGTGAAACGAGCGTCACGGTCAGAGATAATTGAGATCGGTACCCCGTGTCTCGAAACGATCTCCTTAGGTACAGGCGAGTTAACTTCTCCATCTTGTCGGTTTCCTTTATTGCGAGGAAATGAGCAGACTTTGTCAATCGATCCACAATAACCCATATCGTGTCACAACCAGTACTAGTCCGGGGTAGCTTAGTAATAAAGTCCATGGAGATTTGTTCCCATTTCCACATTGGAATCTCGGTTGTTGTAATAGTCCGGATGGTTTTTGATATTCCACTTTCACCTTCAAGCAGGTCAAACACTTGCTCACGTACGTAGCTACATCCGCTTTCATGTTAGGCCACCAATAGTGAGCCTTTAGGTCATGGTACATCTTGTCGGATCCAGGATGTATAGAATACTTAGATTTGTGGCCTCGCTCATAACTAAATCTCTCAGATTTCCATGAACAGGCACCCAAAGTCTATCCATGAAATACCGAATTCCATCCTCTTTCATCACTAGCTGCTTATCCATTCCCCTTAAAAATTCGGCACCAATGTTTTCCACTTTTAAAGCCTCTATTTGTGCCTCCTTAACTTGTTCGGGCAGTTGGGTACTGATAGTAAGCTGTAAAGCTCGCACCCGTCGGTTTAGCTGTTTCCTTCCTGCTTAAAGCATCGGCAACTACGTTCGCCTTTCCCGATGATACTTAATTGCGCAATCATAATCATTTAGTAGTTCCACCCAACGTCGCTGCCTCATATTCAACTCTTTTTGCTCAAAGATATGTTGAAGACTCTTATGATCGGTGTAGATAGTGCCTTGGTACCGTACAAATAATGTCTCCAGATCTTTAAGGCAAAAACTACTGCGCCCAATTCTAAGTCATGGGTAGTATAGTTCTTCTCGTGAACCTTTAGTTGTCTCGAGGCGTAAGCTATCACCTTGTCTCGTTGCATCAAGACACAACCCAATCCTTGAATGGATGCATCGCAATACACCACAAAGTCATCTGTTCCCTCTGGTAATGCTAATATCGGGGCAGTACATAGTTTTTGTTTAATAATTGGAAAGCTGATTCTTGACTCTCAGCCCATTTGTATTTCGTTCCTTTGTGAGTCAAGGCTGTGAGAGGTTGTGCGATCTTAGAAAATCCTTCTATGAATCGGCGGTAATATCCTGCTAATCCAAGAAATTGTCTTATCTCACTTGGTGTTTTGGGTGTAGTCCAATTCTTTATCGCCTCAATTTTGGCAGGATCAACGTGTATTCCTTTCTCATTAACAATATGACCTAGGAATTGTACTTCTCTTATCCAAAAGTCACACTTTGAGAATTTAGCATACAGCTGCTCATTTTTCAACAGTTCCAAGATCATTCGTAAGTGCTCTTCATGCTCCTCCTTGGTCCTAGAGTATATCAGTATATCATCGATGAACACAATGACAAACTGATCAAGATAAGGTTTGCACACGCGGTTCATGAGGTCCATGAACACAGCAGGTGCATTAGTCAACCCAAAAGGCATGACCAAGAACTCATAATGACCATAACGAGTACGAAATGCAGTCTTGGGAATATCTTCTTCTCGAACTCTGAGTTGATGATAACCAGATCTCAAGTCAATCTTCGAGTAATAGCTTGATCCTTGAAGCTGATCGAACAAGTCGTCGATACGAGGTAAAGGTATCGGTTCTTGACTGTTACTTTGTTTAACTCTCGATAATCGATGCACATCCGGAATGTACCATCCTTCTTCTTAACAAAGAGTACAGGAGCTCCCCAAGGTGATGTACTAGGTCGGATAAAACCTTTATCCAGAAGCTCCTGAAGTTGTGACGACAACTCCTGTAGTTCATTTGGTGCTAATCGATAAGGTGCTCTAGCAATCGGGGCTGCGCCAGGAGTCAACTCAATCTGGAATTCCACTTGGCGGTGCGGTGGTAATCCAGGAAGATCTTCTGGGAACACCTCCGGAAAGTCGCGTACTACGGGAATATCCTCCATTCTCTTTTTTTCCTTTTGCTTATCGGTACAAGTGCTAGGATAGCCACGCGGCCCTTTCGTAACAACTTTTGAGCTTTCATATACGAGATGATGCCTATCACAGCACCACTCCTATCACCTTTGACGGTAAGAATTTGATCGTCAACCGGATCCGTATAATCTTCTCGTGACATATGACTTCTGCTTGCTTGCTAGAGAGCCAATCCATGCCTATCACAACATCAAAACTCCCCAGCGTAACAGGCATGAGATCTATAGCGAAAGTATGACCAGCAAGTTCTATCCTACAGTCTTTAAGGATATGCGTTACATGGATTTGCTTACCGTCGGCTAATTCCAGTGTACTTAGATTCTAAAGCAGAGGGTATATCACTTAAAAGACTACAGAATTTAAGGACACAAAACTCCTATCGGCTCCAGTATCAATAGTACCGTAGCAAAACAACCATTAACAGGGAATCTACCGGTAACAGTTGTGGGATCATTTAGAGCCTCACCTGAGCCAATGACGAAGCTCTCCCTTTGGCTCCATCTCTATTGCCGCCATTTCCAGCGCCATTCCACCATTGTTGTTATTATTGCCATGTTGTTGTTGTTCCCATGATTGTTGTGTTGTTGTTGTTGTGTTGCCATTTCCGTTCCTTCTTAGTTGTGGACAGTTTCGTTTGTAATGCCCTTCTTTCCACACTCAAAACAACCCTTGGGAGTTTCTTGAGGTTGTTGTGGCCTCCTCATTAGTTCACCACGGCAATCCTTCGCAGCGTGTCCATCTTTCCACAACGTTGACACTTGAAGCTATCACACCGTCCACGTGGTGGTAGTTACACCGTGGGCATTTGGGATGTCTGCCTCCGTAACCGTTGGGTCCTTGGTTATTTGGGCAGTTTGGTTGAAATTGCGGTTATTATCGAACCGCCGCTGTTGCTGCTGAACTGGTTGTTGTTGCTGTTGGGATTGTTGTTGACCGCCAGACGATGATGATGATGATTTGTTGTTGCTGTTGCTGGGAGCATCCCACTCTTCTTTTGTTGTCGGGCACGCTCACCACAGCGCCCTGTTTGGGTAGACGCCCTTGCTCTACCGCCTGGTCAGTAAGTTTATGAGCAATCTGGATGGCCTGCTGGATCGTAGTCGGGTTAGAAGCCGTTACCATACTTTGGATTTTAGGCACCAACCCTCGTATGTAGTGCTCGATTCTCTTATGTGTCTCATTAACCATTCCTGGACACAATGTGGCCAGCTCATGAGTACGGGTTGTATAAGCCTCAATTTCTGAACCCTTCATCTTGAGCTGCCAGAATTCCATCTCCAACTTTTGCACCTCATTTCGAGGACAGTACTCCTCGATCATCATATCCTTGAACTCATTCCAGGGGAGTCCATTTGCCATCGCTTGTTCAAGCATCTGGACTTGCGCGTTCCACCATGACAGAGCTGCACCCTCCAAAGTCCCGGTGGCATACTTTACTTGATCCGCCGGTGGACAGTTACATTTGGAGAAAACGGACTCAGTCTTCTCAAACCAGCGTACAAGCCCTACAGCACCCTCTGTACCGCTGTAGGTGTGTGGTTTGCAGTCCATGAAGGACTTGTATGTACACACTGGTGGTCCTGTTTTAACATAACACACATTAATCAAACATCCCCTATAGTTATAAAGGATATCAGATTTTTTTTTCTATCATTGTTTACCTGCCGGTTGACCCGCGTGGGCAGCAGCCACTGTCGCCTGAACATGCTCATTAATTAGAGCAGCCAATTCCGCAGGAGTCATGTTAATAGCACCACCACCCTGTTCTCCGTGCCACGTCCACGTCCGCGTCCACGACCACGTCCACGTCCACGTCCACGAGCGTCCATTCTTTTCCACTTTATATTCACAATACAATAATGAGTAACATCATACACATTTAACTCATTGAAGCGTAGTAAACAGTAAATGAAAGAAATATCGTATCATCACAACCACAACATTCATAACAAAAATAATAACCAAAGTAAATAAATTGCAATAAGTCACAATGTATTTAGCAATGTCAAAATTGAAGTTTTGTCGTTCGTGTGGGGAAACACCCTTCCCACATAGGTTTCAAAAGAAAACACTACGTAGTCTAAGTTATATAAAGAAGTCAATCGACAATGTCTGACCCATCACTATCATCCTCCATCTCCTCCGTTCCTCTTCCTCGGGTCCCTCCTCGGGATCCTCCTCATCCTCAGAGTCTGCGGCAGGAGCAGGAGCTATAGCAATCTGGAGTGCTGCTAGTTGAGCTTCTAGAATGGCAATCCTATTATCGGCTATGGCGTCCCGCTGTTCACGAGCAGTCACGCGTCCTTGAGTGCCATAACACCATCTTGCATATGGTGACAACCGTTCAGCGTCTTTCCGTGTTCTTCCTTGAGTTCGTCCAATTGATGTCTCAGGTTATACACCTCTTATTGTAGTGTACAGACATCACCCGTGAGTCGTCTTACGCGATGCTGTTCAGTATCTAATGCAGCCATTAGTGCAGCAATCAGTTGCTCGTTAGACTGCGTCGTTCGTGGGAGTGAAGGCATGGGTTGATTGGCATTGTTCCTAGTCCTTGGCTTTAGGACAGGTACGCGTTCCCTAAACATGATGTGGTCAACAAACCTAGGATAAGAACGCCAGTCACGCGGAGGGTCACGCTTCATCAACGCGAATGGTTGATCCCAGTCAATCTCCTCTCGGGGATAAGCCAGTCTGGGCCAATCGAATCCATCATCAGGTACAGGTGCGGGAGGTGGGGATTCAGATCGTGTAGGTGATTCGGGTCGTTTACCCGGAGCTCTTGAAGACGATGCCATGCTGCAGAGAGTGTGACGTGTATGCCAATGAGTATACAGTAGATGAGAGTAAGGCACAGGTAACTAATTAACTGTGTGCGGTTATAGTCTAGTGTGTATGCAACCTAGTTCCCTATAACCAATGGCTCTGATACCAATCTGTCACACCTCAAAATCCACTTGCGGAGTTTTACCGCGAGGCGTGTGAACAAACCAGGATCACAGTCAATAGTTACTCAGAACGACTCTATATGCCATAACATAACAAAATCAACCAAAACACAACTTTAAACAATGCGGAAGCGTTTTTGAAAACAACCCAAGTCAATAAGTATAACCATGGCAAAACAAGTGCCAAACCAAAGAGTAAACTATAATTGTTAAAATGTCAAATTGTCTTGAAGCATAATGTCTTAAATGAAGTGAACCGTGCAGTGCTCCTATGGCAAGCAAGTTAAGGACCTGAGAAAAGCATACTAAATGTCAACACATAGGTTGGTGAGTTCAAGAGTTTGAGTTCAATAAACATGTAAACAGTTGCGATATATAAGCAGTGTATGGTAATAGATAGCTAGTCTATTATCAACAAATATTAATACATAGTGATTTTGCAATTGAAGCTGACTGTGATAGTTGTTGCCTCCTGTCACGACTTACCATGTCGTGACAATGATCAATAGGACAAATTGCACCCGGTTGACCTCGAGTCACACAGGTGGGGCTCGTCAGACCCAGTAGTACTACCCAAGTTCCCGCTATTAAATATTAACAATTCAAAAGTGTGAGGACTTTTCTCATGGTAAACAACACTATATTAATATTTTACACAACTTAAATAATGAAAGCGTTCGTATAAATACCAGTATGCTATCTCCCCCAAAAGAGATTAAGTAAAGAGTGGGGCATGAACTCACCCGATGTATGCAAAGGTTCTTAGGGTTTATTTTGAGAAACGAGAGGATAGCCAACCTTCACAGGTTACCAAGATCATGTGAGTACATAAGTACGTGTAAATAAAAGACATGTGAAACCCTAATCATACCAAAATCAAAAACTCAAGCTTCCAGACAAATAGACACGTTTGACCTAGTTGACCCGTTTGACCCGTTGGTGACATTATGGGTTATAATTCAAATAAAGCCAATGAGCACATACAACATACATGATTAACATTCAAATAGTATCATACATATGTTATATCAACCAGGTGTATCACATAGATCATCATACAATTAGTACTATACAAGTCATGCGAATCTAGAACATTACATATCACTAACTATCATACATCTAACATGTCACACAAGGTTCAACCATTCATCACATGCCATGTGAAGCCACTCACGACCTCACATCCTAAACCCTGCCAATCCTACTAAGTAGGGGCCTCAATCCGCACGCGTGTAATGATCAATAACCAAATTCTTTAAGCATATACATTGCATTCACAACATCACAACAATCAATTACCAGACCCAAGCATGATGTCCTACTACTACACAACATCCAAACCATACATGATTACCAATTCCAATTATCACCCATGATTATCCAAACATGCCATACCACTAATTTAACACGTTTATTACACTAGAATCTATCCTTGAACATAATAGCAGGTTCCTATCATCCCAAACATGATCATAACATCATACTTCAACGTTTACACAAATAAAGTTCCCTTTTGGGAAAGAATGTCCAAAATCTATCAAACATCCAAGGTATGCATGAATTCATCAATAATATACCAATTCAAGCTCATACTAACATCTAGACATGATCAACAACACTAAACACCTCAATCCAACAATCTTCATAAACAAAAGTTTCTACTTTTGGCAAGCTATGATCAACATCATCAAATTAAAGATTTCTAGCATTCATAATATCAATCTAGCATCTAATTATCATCATGAACCCATCCATAACATCAATCCATCAATAGATCACTACTACATGCAAAATAAAGTTACTATTCTTAGTAACCTATGAACAATGCATCAAAATCCCAACTTTCTTGCATAATCAACGTATTCTAACATTCATACAACCCAATTATCATCAAACATTCATCAAACAATCATCCATCATGCATAATCACAATAATCACGAATTAGGGTTTGCTTCAAAATCAATTTCATGATCAATCCACTAAAAACCTAGAATTCTTGCATAATCGACGTTAACTAACATGTATACAATCTAACTAACATGTTAACATCATCAAACAACAACCAATTCGACCCAACAAGGACCAATTTACGAATTAGGGTTCGGCCATAATGAAACCTTCACAAAAACTCGCAAAAACTAACCTTTAAACTTGTGTTAACTTGCAATTGATGATTCCCACGAGATGTATGCCTTGAAATCGATCCAAAATCGAAGGTACTATGATGTTCTAGGCTGAATTCGAAGATGGAGAGGAGAGGGGTTGATGTCGCGGCCGAAAAATGGGTGTGGGCTAGGGTTTTGTTTGTTTAATTCCAATTTTACCTAATTACCCTTTTAACCCTTGTAATTTGGTATTTTATAAAAACTAAGCTTTAAACTCTTTGTAAAGTGTTTTTAACTTCATAATATAAAGATATAAACTTATAAAGTTCATTATATATCTTATCTTTATAAAAACACAAGACATACGAATAAATAGACACGTTTCCGCGTTACGCGATAAATTCTTTAATTAATCGTTTATAAATGTGTAAACATATAACATAACCCAATATTCACATAATCACTTAGATTCACAACAAATTAACATTAATCATTATTATTAGGTCACCAACGTTCAACGACAACTAGTGTGTGTGCTCACGACACGTGTTTACAAGACTTAACGGAACTAACGGAGTTTGGTAACGTAAATTTACCGGATGTCACACTACAGACTTAAATAAAGATGAAAATGGTTTTGTGAACATAAAATACTTAGAAAAACTGAAAATAACCAAAATTACATACCCGAAATGATTTGAAATGCAAGATTTGGTTCCGTTGACTTTTTTAAGTCAAACTTAAGCAAAACTAGCTAGAACAACTTACAAGATCAAAACTTTTGGGAGAAGAAGATGAAACTGTGCAGGTGAAATGGTTGAGAATGAGTGGTATTTATAGGAAAGATTAAGGTTTGAGGAAATGGGTAATGCGTTTGTCCGGTGGGTAAAAGGGTGCACTTTGATTCTTTTATTTAAAATAAATTTTAATTTAAATAAATTATGACCAGGTATCTACATGTTTGGAGGGTTCTAGAATAGTTATGGGTTAGCTCTTGGTTGGTTTGGATGGTTAAAATACAAGTCCAGACCTTAAACGAACCGAAAACGTTAAAAACTGATTTTGCTGAAACGAACTGTGGGTCACACCACGACAAGTATGAAACATGATTAAAACATAAAATCCATCATTTTATTAATATTCAAAGATCCGAAGACCAAAACGAGTCGGGCTTACAATACAGGATAACAAATACAAAGCTAGTCGAAAATGACGAATGTCACAATTGCAAAATGTCAAAGTTTCACATAAAATGTGTTAAATGGTGGATATTTTCTTAATAAAAATATAGTTTGCCTAGATAGGATATCCTTGGTTTTGAAAGGATTAAGGATCCTGAGGATACATTTTATGATTAATAATTGTTCTTTTTATTATTTTTTGTTAATTAATTGCAGGTAACGTCTAGAGAAATATTTCAACTATATTTTGAACGTGGACTACCATAGTCAGCTGATTACTCGGTCAAGTGGACGTTAAGGGAGGATCCCTTAGAAATAAGAATTTTAGTTTAACGTAAAATGAGGCTGTGATAATCACATGCATACATTCATAAGCACTCATCCATCCCTCTTACTCTCATTCTCTGCAATCAAACACAATTATTGTATATATTGCCATAGTTCTTGAGTTGTAATCTTATTTTTTGTTAACATAGCTAGTGGTGAACATTTATCACCACTCGGGGTTTTTATGTTGGCGATCTTCTAAAGATCAAGGGATTTTTCCCTCGTGACCAATCCTCGTGTTCTTATGATTTTTCATTTATTATCTTCATTAATCTTAAAGCATCTAACCTCATATTAACTACTTTAATTATTGTCAAGTTTTGACCAAAACAAAAGTTAGAGATTTTAGGAGAGTTTAAGGGGAAGTTAAGTCGGTGGGTGGTTAACAAGGTCCTAAAGCTGAATATGAAATAGACTTAATTACATAGGTGGCCCCTGTGGTTAGGCCCAATTTCACTTTTGATCTCTAACTTCCTGAAATTACAAGATTGGTCCAATACTTTGCATAAACGTAACAACGATGGTCCCTGAAACGAATGAGTGTTAAGTATTGCTGTTAAGTACGTGTGAAATGACAAAAATACCCCTTTAACTTTTTTTCTTCTCCATCTACACTACTTCTCCAACCACCATCGAAGTCTCTACCTTAAACCACCACCCTACCACCTTCAACCACCACCACCACCACCACCCTCAACCTTCAACCACCACCACCCTTAACCTTCAACCTTCAACCACCACCATCACTTTCAACCTTCAACCACCACCACCACCACCTTCATCTTCAACCACTACCACCACCTTCAACCACCACCACCCTCAACCTTCAACCACCATCACCTTCAACCTTCAACAACCACCACCACCACCACTCTCAACCTTCAACCACCATCAGAAACCTTCAACCACCGCCACCACCAGAAACCTTCAACCACCACCACCACCAGAAACCTTCAACCACCACCACCTACAACCTTCAACCACCAACACCACCTTCAACTACCATCACCGGGACCTTTACCATCATCACCACTAGCACCATACCACCCACATAACACCAACAGTAGGGTTTCACTCATCTTGATTTAGGGGTTTTCGTTTCTAGAGTTTCTAAGTTTTCCTTTGATTCAAACAATGGAGGTCCCAATGAAATCCCTGTGCAAGGAAGCACCCGTGATGATGGAGACAGCTGTGGTGGTGAAGGCAACGATGATGGTGGTGGATGAAGGTGGTGGCGGGTGGGGTGGGAAGATGATGATCTAGGTGGGGAAGGGTATTTTAGTCATTAAAAAAACATAACAGTCAACTCATCTGTTTCAGGGACCATCGTTGTTACGTTTGTGCAAAGTATTGGACCAACCTTGTAATTTCAAAGAGTTAGGGATCAAAAGTGAAATCGAGCCTAACCACAGGGACCACCCTTGTAATTAAGTCTATGAAAAGAAAAAAGCTTTTTAAAATTAATAGATCCTAATAAACAAATGTGTTATTGAAAAGGTAGGAATACCCTTTTATTGACATTTGTATTTAACAAAAGTTAGTGTTTTCGACTAAAATAGGAAAATAATTTGAAGTTTGAGACCAAATTTACAAGTTTAAAAGATCAGGGATAAAACCAAAAAAAATTAATAAAACCATGAGTACCAACCGTGAAATTTATTCTATATTTTAAATTGTGATAATTCCATGCCAAGAAACAAATTGAGAAAAGTACAAACTTTCTATACTTCTTCATCCAATGGAATCAGATTCTTATTTCCTTCATCAAATGGAAAGTCACAACACAAATATATAATCCATAATAAAAACTTAAAAGTAAAAAACTGAAAAATGTAAGATTTGTTATCGACCAAAACATTTCTACTTTGGATGTAACTTGTATGAATATATATGTGAAACACATTAAAATATTACTTGATCTCAGGGTTGTTTGGTAAGCCTGAGTCATAAAACATCGATCCGAATAAAATGTAACATCTAAATCAGTTAGATGTTTCTGAAACTTACCTGTTAAAAAAACTCCATAAATTATTAAAATATGTCTTTTAAATGAACCAAACACATTTAAACTCTAATTAATACAGATCTAGTCTTTTAATAAAATCATTGGTGGTCATTGTAAATAACTAATTAGAACAGATTAATAAATTATTTAAGAACGGCCAACCATCAAGATCAATAAATTGGTTTGGATCATCAAACCAAATTCATATCAAAACAATGGAATCTAAAGCACCAATGAAACCTCCTCTCATTGATTTCTCAAACATTTATATGAACAAATCAACACCAGATGAGTGGAACTCAATCAAAACACAAGCTCATCAAGCTCTCACTAAATATGGTCTCTTTCGAGCATCTATGGCCGGAATGTCGCCGGAGTTTCGCGGCTCTTTGTTCGGTTCGTTGGACCAACTCTTTGATCTCCCTTTGGAAACCAAAGAGAAAAGCGTATCCGATAAACCGTTTCACGGCTACATCGGTCACTCTCCGACGATGCCTCTCTACGAAAGCATGGCTATTCCCGACGCTCAAGTCGCCGGAGAAGTTGAAGCTTTCACCAACTTCTTTTGGCCCCATGGAAACCCTAAATTTAGGTATTAATTACAAGATGGTGTTTTTATTGATTTTTTAATTCAATTTCTAGGTGGGTTATGAAAACCATTATGGTTTTTAGATTTTAGTAATCAACGAAATAAAATTAAAAAATTAAAATCATCACATAATTATTGGGTTGATGGTTTAGTGGGCAGTGACAAAAGTAAAGTATCTTGAAGGACGTAAAGTTTGAACGTCTTGAGCTCAAATTTTACAAAAAGCAAAAATGTTGGTCGTTCGAATAAAAATACTTGTTACAAAATTTAAACTCATAACTTTTAATTAATAATACACGACTTTATTATCAAGACATTCCCTAAATTAAGGAATTTTGGTATTAGATGGATTATTTGGTTTCTAGATGTGGTAAATTTGAACTCATCTAGTTCGCTGGAAGGTGTTGAACTCAACAATCTGTCCTTAGATTTTTTTCATAGTAATTATCAGTAATTATATAATTTAATTATTCTCTAATAACTTTTACTATCTAACTTATTTAGTTATTTTAGAAAGATTTAAATACATCATTTTGTTTTACTTTTTGTCAACTTCCTGATAATAATCACAATAAAAACAAATCAATTTTAAAACAAAGTGACTTTTATGTTACAAGACTAAAACTATTTTATTTTAATTAGAAACGTCTCATTTCCAATAACATTTATATCAAAACTGTTTAATATTTTTCCCTAAACACTACTTTACGCATGTTATTTTTAGAGGCAATTGCATATATACCCTTATAAACCTTGTTAATTAAATATTTACGCAAATCAAAATTGCATATATCCCCTTCCTTAATTTATTTTATTGCATATTTACCCAACTTAAAATTAAAATTGTATATAAACCCTTCTTTAATAAAAATAATATTAAATTAACTGGCATTTTATTAATAATAAACTATAAGATTATTATTTTACTCATGACTATTTGTGATTGTTTTTATCATAATTAATTCGTTCTATAACAAATTAAAAGTTTGATATATATATTGCATTTTATTATTGTTACTCTAAAAACTTGACAAAATAATAGACTTAGCACAAATGAATAAATTATTAGAAAAACCACAAAAAGGAAAATATTTTAAGAAATAATTAAAACTCATTAGCAAAAGATAATATAAAAACATAAAAAAATGTGAAAGAAAAAAAAACAAGTTCAAAATGGGTGAATATGAATTAAAATAATTAACATTTTTATACAGACAAAGGTAACATTGTCGATATATAAAAATAGGTAAAGTTGAAACTTTTGTCTTTAAGAAAGAGGATCTATGCAATTTTGGTTGTGATTTGAGTAAATATGCAGATAAAAAAATTAAAGTATGGGATATATGCAATTTTAATTTTGAATTGGGTAAAAATGCAATAAAGTTATTTTACAAGGGTAAAAGTGCAATTGTCCCTTATTTTTATTGGTATGTTTGTTTATTTGATGTATTTAAACTTCTTTTTTTAAAATAATAATATGTTACAAGTTATTAGATATAAAATAGTTTTATATGTTAAACAACTTTATAAAAATATGAAATTTAAACGTGAGAGTTGAGTTCGCACAAATCCACCTAGAAATCAAAATGATTTTTCTAACCCACCTTATCGAAAAACTTCTCTTTTTATCCATTACTTACAATTACAATTACAATTACAATTTTCATACATTGTTTACAATTACAATTACAATTTCATCGATTGTACATTTGCATAATAGATTTCTTTTGTTTTTTGTAGTAAAAGCATTGGAAATATCTCCGAAAAGTTATACTGGTTGGATCGTATTGTTAGAAAGATTATTATTGAGAGTTACGGGCTCCAGAAATACTCTGATGATCATATGGATAACACGAAGCATCTTCTTCGCATAACGAAATACAAAGGCCCCGACTCAACGAACCCATCACCGGACTTTCTTCACATGTCGATAAAACGACGCTAACGATTGTATACCAAAACGAAGTCGGAGGGTTAGAGCTCCAAATGAGAAGTGGAGAATGGATCAAAATCGAGGAATCGTTAGATTCCTTCACAATTTTTGTAGGTGAAGTTTTTCATGTAAGTAGTTCCAGTGAATAGAGATTTACATTATTTTATTCGCTGATCTAGATAACTATGTAAATCAACGAACTGTGATGATGTATTTAATTAAATTTTAAACCACGTACTAATAATCAATTTTGTTTCAGGCATGGTCAAATGGTCGGCTACACGCCCCATATCATCGTGTGATGATGACAGGAAATGAAGCTCGATATTCACTTATACTTTTCTCGGTCCCTAAGCCAGGCTACATAACGAGAGTCCCTGATGAACTGGTGGACGAAGAACACCCTTTGTTGTTCAATCTTTCGACTACGATGAGTTCCTTAGCAGTTGTTCACAGGAAATATGGGCGCGATCGAAGATGCCCTTACTACTTATTGTGGTGCAAAGGAATCCGATATAACGACATACTCTACGTCTGAAAGTAAGTAAGAATATGTTTTTAGATATGTATTTGAAATCACTGGTTGTTGTTTTCATCATTTTATGTTTTTTAAATAATTCAATATGTGGGTATGTTGTTTCTAACATTCTTCATTCAATCATATGTTCATGTTTCATCGTAAGTTTCTTCATGTTTACTTGTATACCTTTGTATTAGCCTCTTAATCGTGATAATTGAAGTGTGTTTTCTTAATCCCTTCTTATCATAAGGTGAATGGTAGAGTAATGAACCAAACACTACAAAAAAATGTGTTTTTTAAAAGACTAATTTATCAGTGATACGATGTGACCAAAGTCAAGGTTCACGAACACAAAACAATATATACTAATTAAAAAATAAAACTCAACATTTTCAATCACAAACCTAGACTTAAGCATATTAAATAATAAGCCATAGGCAAAATAATCATTTACTGATTGTCATGAACGAGCATAACAAACTAACATCAACGAAAGTAACTAAACAAACATAATATTGAACATCCGTAAACGTAAATGAATAAACGTGACCTATGTTCGTGTTCATTTGTTTAGTTAATCGAACCTAATTTCTTATTATGTTTGTTCATCTATTAAACTACCGAGTATAAACGAATCTTCCGCTAAACTATTCATGAATAGTTAGATGAACGTTTAGTTAGTGTATAACCCTAACATAAAATGTCCTCTAAAGACAAAGTAAACAATTATAAAATATTACTTATGATTTTAATAGTAATAAAAGTTGAGTTGCTTTAGAGAGAAAATATTTTAAGTAAATTTAATAGATCTGCTGAGGATTTAGTTATTGATTAGTCAACTTTTCTAGGTGATAAGTATACATATGAACTGTTTATTATATCAACTAGTACACATATTATGATGACACTTTAAATAATAATCTAGGTTCATCTAAAGATAAAGGTATTTATTAATCATAAATATTATCTTAAAGAAAGTCTAACTGTCTTGGATTAAATCTCATATTTATATGTTTAACTATGTGTAAGATTAATCTTCCTCAATTCACCTCAAATCTACATGATGTTTGTTTTATAGTATGTTAAACTCTGTTTGATATATTAAATCATATTCCACAACCCACTCGAGACCATATATATTTATGAAGTTTAGTTCGTTATTAAATTTTGCTATATGATGTATTGATGTGCCATCTTTATCCTCCTTACTTTGGCTTAGTAAACCTTAGGCTAGCTAATTTTAAAATCAAATTCATTAAAAATTATCACAAACAAAATTTCTACTTTCAAACGATATTATTACGGATGACGAAATGAAATTCAGATTTTAAATCTTATCAATAAAATTCAAGTACGAACAGTCGAACACAATACCATATCCATCAACATTCACAGCTTACCAAGTGTAAATTCGACATTACTCAATGTCTACATGACATCTAACCAAATATTTTATAACACCCGTTAAAAATCTAAGACACAACAGATAGTATAATATTATTTTGTTATAATAATATTCGACACGTAAACAAATGGGCCACTCCATCGTATAAGCTCCGGCAAAAAGCTATAACTTCACATCGTCACGCTTACAATATATAATAATAATAATAATATAATAATAATAATAATAATAATATATAATAATAATAATAATAATATAATAATAATAATAATAATAATAATAATAATAATAATAATAATAATAATATATAACCTATAAAAAAACAACCATTTCTTTATCATCATCATCACCACCACCATCACCATCATCTTTATCATCTGCTTACGGTGGTGTACGACGGTGTACGGCGGCAGTGGATGGCAAGAACCAACAAATACACCTCTCTCAACTTCAACGACATATATGAAAAGAAGATCACCACCACCACCAACAACAACAACCACCACCGTTCATCACCATCATCATCATCATCATCAACACCCTCTTTCAACAAAACCCTAATCTCAAACTCACGCATCCATGGCAACATGCTCGTGTTAACTCGCCCATCGCCCAACCCCTCGCTCCGCCGCCGCCGCCGCCCCCCTCCGCCGCACCGCCGCCGGATCCGCCGGCGGTTGAATCGGACCCCATCTCCCTCCGCCCCCTCGGCCGCACCGGTGCACTGTCGCCGTCGGTGTTGCCTCATGTGAACGTCGCCGTATCGCCGAAGACGAATAAGTTTGTGCCGCCGCATCTCCGCCCAGGGTTTCACGGGAGGGAGGAGAAGCCGGAGCCGGAGATTCAGAGGCAGATCGGAGGTGGTTCGCGTGGGAATCTCCGGCAACCTCCGATGGGATCTCCGATGAATCGTGTGGATGAAGGGAGACCGAAATCTGGTGGTGGGTATGAGAGGGTAAGGGGTGGATTTGAGGCGAATTCAGCGGTGATGAACCGACCCAGATCCAGTGGGTCGACCCGACCCTATTCGAGTGGATGATTTGGTATGTAGTCTTCTTTGTAAGCTTTTGAAATCTTTGATTGTTCATGTTGATTGTGAGGTTATGATTTCATTGGATGTTAATAGTAGCTCTGGTGTATGGAGATTGCAATGTGTTCAGGTGAATTTGCAGCAACTGTTGAGAAATTGGTTTTGATTTTGATGTGATAGCTCAAAAGGTTGTGAATTGCATATGGTAAAGATGATTATTAGAGTTTTCTTTGGTTAAAGGGTGTAACTAATGTAGCAGCTGTTGAGAAATTGGTTTTGATTTTGATGTGATAGCTCAAAAGCTGAAAAGCTTGTGAATTGAATATGGGAAAGATGATTGTTAGAAGTTCTTTTGTTGGAGGATGTGAATCATGTAGGGTGTTAACTGATTTCTTGTGTAATTAGGTTAGTATGATAACTGATAAGATCATTTGCAGGATGGATTTAAGGAAAGATTTGTGCTATTCATAAGTGGATTAATGATGTGTTAGGGTACACGAAGAAACTGATTATGATTCGGATTTGGGTTTCAAAATTTGTTTTATCTTTCACCAGATTCGTATGGATTGGTGTATTTTGGTATGGAATTTGAATGGTTGTCGTGGGTTGGAGCAATGTCATTGCTTTTGTTGCTTAGCCTGTCATCTGTTGCTGCTTGTTTCTTTAGTAATAGTCAAATAATACAAGTAATGGGTGGATTATGTAAAAAGAGTGTGCTTTACGATGTAAGTATTTGGTGATAAGTGTTAAAGTGATTACATTCATTTAGAAATTTATGTTTTGATCTCTATTAGTTGATCCGGTATGTTAGTACTTACTAGTTGTTGGCACAAACGTATGATGTATCGATGCTTCATACTGTCATGTAAAATTTATGTATGCAAATAGCTTCACTTATAGAAGGATAAGAAGTCGGTGTAGAATTAATAGTATGCCCATTTTTAACCCTACCCTAACTGAATAGTGAGGTTACCAAAGTACCATGTACGAACAACGAACGTTTATAAGAGATTGGGTACGTTAGTGTAGTCACAAAGCTTTTTCCTTTTTTTATTTTATTTTATCCTTCATGTGCTATGTGAATGATAGATTTGGAGATATTTTCTTGATATTAGTTTCAAAATATTGATGGTATATTTTTAGCAAACTGTGGTCCTTTACCCTCGGGTGTCTCGTTAGTCTTGGGATCCATTCCACACACCCTTCCACATAGGCCATAGCCTAGACTGACGTTAGGCAAATTTAGTTTTTTAGGGCTTGTTTGTGTGGTTATTACATGCTAATGCATTAATAAGCTGTATCAAGAGACGAGAGTGTTTGGGGTTGCTTGTTCAAATTGCTTATTTGATTTGTTATGATTGAAATAAGCTTTTGTAGTTGCGTATTTCGAACTACTATTCAAAACAATTGGCGGATAAGCAGTTTTAATAAGCAATTCCAACACTTATAGCGCACAACTAGTTGGAATGCTGGCGTGTCACAATGCTTATCATTAGATTATAATCATAAACAGTAATAAGAACTTTGAGAATAATGAATGTATACTTCAGTTCTTTTGCTAATTATATTATACACCATCAGATTATATTGATGACTTGGTAATTCTGAATTCGATGTTTTCATCAATGTGTTTTGAAGGTTGACTCGTGCTGAAGGATTCTTGATTCAAATCTGTTCGTGTTTCTCACCTGTCAGCTGTTGCAATCAAGATATTGGCTTAGTTTAATCAGATCTTGGATCTTGATTAGCCGTTGCGCTTATGATAACCTTAGTGGAAACCGCAGTCTGGTGGCTTAATCAGTTCATCTATCTTGGTTACTGTACTAACAATATGCAGAATTTACATGTAAGAATTATTTACTTTTCACTGCTTGTCTCCCTTAGTTTATGTATGGGATGGGTCTATGTTGATATTTTGTTGTCATGTTTTGATTCACTTTTACTTGATCATGCACTGGTTGTATTGTTGTTCATCTGTGATCTCATTCATTGTTGGTTGATAATTGATTTTAACTTATTAGTAATACCATGCATGCATCTTTAACATTTTGATTCTACCTTATAACAACATTTTAGAGAATTCTATCTTCTTGATCAATGAGCGATTAATCTACAATTTGAAGGTTAAATCTTTGAGTGATGCTACACTTAACAATACTCCGTATGTTAACAAACTAGAAGTGTTGCACTTTGCTTATAATACTCGGTATGTTATGGTGCAAGTACACTAGTACATGAAGTGGTTACTATACGTGGGATATACTGGGTGTTTGTTACTAGAATATGAAGTGGTTGCTAGGTGTTGGCTTTTGCTCGAACAAACACTTATTTAAGAAATAAACTTTATATGTGTTTTTCGGTTTTCACTCGTAGACAAAGATTTATAATAGGCTTTTGGGATGTTTTCTTAGATTTCTGATTTCTGGCAAGTGTTGATAAGGCTTCTAAACTGATTGTTGATGAAGCGTCCCTTAGACGCTTATGAAGTCTTTGAGATACTTTTGGGAATGGACATGATTCGATCTTGCTGATCAAAAAGGGTTTGTGTGACTTGTAATTGGAGAGGCTACATTTGTGTAATCATAAGGTTCAGTGTAACGAACTTGGTAGACTATTTCGCGTTGACCTATTAATCAGTGCTACTTACGCTTGGGAAATATTATAGTTGACCTTGTGGTTAGCGTGGATGCGGTTGATGAATTTTGCAGAGCTAACTAACATACTACTTAGCTATCTCTATCTCACACATGAAAAGGGTCCATGGAGATAGTGCAAATCAAATTTCCATGTTTCAAACTTTCAACTATGTGGATATAGACTAACTTTGTGAGTAGACAAAAATACATAGTCGCTAATTTTGGGATGACCTTACGAGAGATGAGTTCGGTCAGAACATGAGCGATAATTTGTGAAAAACTAAAGTTAGCTATTCCATACCATTTGTGTTTCGAGTTATTTTTAACTTACACTGATAGCTCTACTCGTATATATATGAAATCTGATGCCAATACTGCTAAAGTTGTAAGCTGAATCTGGTCATGATTAAGAGATACATGAAGAAATGAGTATATAATAACTTGGTCCTCACCATCTACGATTTCTTGTACCTTTCATGTCTTTTCTATCTTATGTGAACATGAAAATTACCGGTGACTCGTGTTCACGTTCACTGCAATAAGAAGATTTCAATTACATCTAATCTTAAATCTATAATTTTATAATTCTTAAATCCTTATTAACAGTTATTTGTAAGTTATTAATCTTCATTATTTCTTATTATAATTGGCTAACGGTTCAAATTTATTCGATATATGTAATACAAGAGTTTTTAACATAACCTAATAATATGTAAGAATAATTACACTTAATATTTGATGTTAACATTTATCCTATATTTGTATATTACAAAGCTAGATTAATAAATCTGTATATTACAAGTGTTGAATAAATAATATATTAAATATAATACATATTTATTAAATATGTAATAATATTTTAGTTATGATGTGATTAAAATTATGTTTGAGCAAGACTATAACTAATCAACAATAATATCAATTTTTTAAACCTTTTTAGTTTTTTCTTATAAAAAAATTAAACCTTTTTCTTTTCAAAATAATTTGTGTTGAAAAATTATCATTTTTAAATTTTATTATTGTAACTCCCAATTTTATAATATCTCATATTTTAGAAAAGTTTGATGTTTTGGTCCTTTTAGAAAAATTTCTTATATTATAAAATGAAAATTTCTAGAAAAAAACATTAATAAAAGATCTTTTCTAATTTATAAAAAAATATTTTTAATCTAAAAAGTAAATTAATATTATAGGTAATTAATATAATTATTTAACAAATAAAACATGAAAATTTGGGTGAGGATAAAAATGTATCCTTTTGTTACTATTTTATCAAAGTAAAACAATAAAACAAGTATATATTAAATAACAAATAACACGAAAAGTAAAAAATAAATAATTCTCACACATAACTTGACTCCAAATTTATTGTTTCCTTTGCAACGGTTCCCTTGCAAGTGTACCATTTTTTAATTCGATGCTCGTGGATGTTATGGTCCAATCAATCCTTTGATCCGTGGAAGAATAGCATATAATAAAAAGAATTATTTAAATATTTATTTGACCTTTATAATTTCTAATACTTTTTATCTAAAAGCATGAAACGAATTAAGAATTACATGATTAAAAGTTTTCCTCGATATCTTTTAAATCAACTCAGAAGTAAATACTAATAATTTGTAATATTCATGACATTTTCAGTTATAAATCTATTGCATATAACTTAAATATACACATTATGCGTTATGCTTTAGTGATGAAAACATCTAACATTTACGCTCGTGTCTACTTTTTGTAGATTTGAAGTTTTGCAATAGATTTTGTGTTTTTATCTTATTGACCAAAATTCATCTAAATATTTAATTTAAGGGGACATATATACATATCAAGGTCTTAATCTACAACTAAAAATGAATGTTATGTGTGGGGAAGTATGTACACAAGGGACAAAAAAACGTACGAAGTTTGCGAAGCCATCACGAGACAACATACGTAATTGCAATGAGAGGAAATTTTGTTTGCGCAATAATCATGAAATGATATTACATAATTACATATGCTATCAATAATTACGCAAGTGTGTGTAACTAATTACACAGAACAATTGCACAACCAACTATGATTAATTACTTATAATAATCACACAACTTTTACTAATAATTACACAAACTATATGATAATTATATTGTACTAGTATTAATCCTCCCTCCACCGTCCATGTTATGGGGGCATAAAACCATGCTCAATAACATCAAAGATATATCACCATTAGCGACCATCAACTGAAACGTAGAACCAGTGACACACCGATGTTAGACGAAACGTAAAACATATCAAACAAATAACTGAGTTGAACTCGGATCAACGCGTTGTGACAGTACCATTAAACCAAAAGAAAAATAAGTGTAAAACGCTAAACTACACACGCACACTGCACCATGTTAACTCATAAAATGTAGACCAAAACGTAAAATATTTTTTTTAAATTATAAAAAGTATAGGGATAAAAGTTAAAAGTAAAAAAATATATATAGGTTAAATTGTAAAAGATGTAAAATATTGGGTTAAAATAAAGTTATTAAAAATATAAAGAATAAAACAAATTAAATACAATACCTAAAACATGTTATGCAACTCATAATAAATAAGAAAGTTAATAATTAGTATCTATATAATATGTTTAAAATTACATATAACAATAATTACATATATTACAACACATATACTTAGTTTAAAATCTTCGTTTTTAAAATGTAACAAAATTGTACTCAAATTAAAGAAAATAAAACGCTCAGTTTTATGTTATAATTGTTTTTCTAAACTAACGTTGTATAAGAGTCTAGAAAACATGAGAAAATTTGAAAAAATCAACAATTATAAGTTTTTTTCAATTTTCATTCCCCGAAACTTTTACACACATAAGACATAGATGACTTGTGAGTTGTAACCTTTCATGTCATCCTTTTTATACACTTTTGTATCTTAACATTTGTTATATGTGCTTGGTTTATTGCTCGCATACCTCTTGTAATAATATATAAGTTGTTTATTCTTTGAAATATAACTAGACTAAGCCTCCCCCGTTGTAGCGGTGTAAAATCGTGTCAAATAACGCCAATGATACACCATCGCGAGTGACCACCTACACCGAAAAATCTCATATTAAAAAAGAAATAAAAAATGAAAAAATATAACCGAGCGAAAAGTAGACATAAAACATTGAACCACGTATGCGAAACGTAAAACATATAAAACAATAAGTCTATCAGGACCAGTGCGTTGTGACGATGCCGTTGAATGGAAAAAATGAGCTTAGAAACTTTGAATCGCACATGCTCGTTGCGATGTGTTAACTCGTAAATTTTATACCGAAACGTAAAAGGGAAATTTAGTAAAATATAAAAAGTATAGGAGACTAAAGTTGAAAATAAAAAATATTATGGTTAACTTATAAAATATATAAAAACATTTAGGTAAAATAAAAAGTTAAAGATTATAAAAAGAAAAATGAACAATTAAAAGGAAACAAAAGGCAGGTACATACAATCCCAATAAGCATAATGTATGCACGGCTAATTTTATAATTATATATATTAAATGAATATTTATCTTACAAAGAATTATACTGAAAAAAAGATATGTGCATAGATTTTGTGCCAGAATCTACAGTGGTCCATGGGACCAAGCGGCTAGAAGGGTTCGTAATGGCGACTAGGCTCACTTTGATTGGACCATTTATGACGCACCACCACCCCATCACTGACCAACACGCTCACTTTGGAACCACACGTGATACTCAGCCACTACTGCAACACAAATAATAATAATAATATATAATAATAATAATAATAATAATATAATAATAATAATATAATAATAATAATAATAATAATAGTAATAATAATTATTATTATTATTATTATTATTATAATAATAATAATAATAATCGGATTAATATAATGCAATCAACTAACTTGAATGTATTTAGAGGTTGGAAAAGTAGAGGATTACAAATCTCTTTTTTTTTCTTGAATCGGTTCGGGTTTAAGATTAAAGTGGTATTTTTGTCACAAGGTCAAACCAGTTCGAGTTATAAACCGGTTCGGCTTACTGAATACTCGAACCTGTCAACCGATTTGGAACAGTTTAACTGGTTTTAAAATTTTAAACCGGTTTACAAACTGGTATTGAGTGTGGGGGTACCAAACTAGTATACAAACCAACGTTCAAATATGTTGCAAAACAGTCTGGTTTACTATCTGAACCGTTTTTTGTACATCTCTATGCAAAACGAGCTTGGTGGTAAAAGTTGTGTTCTATAACTAAATGGTTGTGGTTTAAATCCCGTGGTGTGTAAGTTTGGTAAATATTTTCCAATAATAGAATTGTTGTTAAAAAAGATGTTAGCTATGGTATCATGGTGCGTAGTAAAATTTTATTTTAAGTGGTTAGTGGTATTAATTCTATGATGGTCAATGGTGTAGTTTAATAAGTAAGGTTATGATTATGCGAGTTAGCTGTTTTAAAAAGTTTAAAGAACCTCAAGGTTTAAAACTGGATAAATTGAATGTAAATAAAACCGTTTAAACCGGAATTGGATTACATGTTTGGTTTAAAATCTTTAAGTTATGTTTGTGTTACTTCTTGTGGCTTCTTTAAAAGATTATGAAAACTAAATATCAAACACAACTAGGCTACTTATTATGACTTATTTGTTAAGAATGTGTAAAATGCAACATGCATTTATATAAGTTATGACCAATCATCTCAGAGAAGTTTAACTATTTTTCCATAACATTTATGAGTGTATATGTTTTAAATACTTAAAAGTAATAAACTAAAATAAAATCTTAAACTAATTATAAATAATAAAAAAATAAGCTATTAGAAAAAAATAAAAGATACTCAAAAGAGTCGGGACAAACATAAAATCATCAAACCATTGAGTCGAGCTTACCTTTATGTTTCATTTCCATTCCTTGTTTTAAACCTTTTATTAATGTGACAAGTTTTTATTCGAACAGGTACTATTCACGCCTTATAATTTTATCATATATTATTTTACGTTTAGTGGCGGAGGATAGTTGGGGCGGGGGACTCTCTTTTTTTTCGTCGGTAGTGTTAAACTTTAGTCCGTTTTTGGCCTGGTACTATAATTTCTATATAAAACTCGAGTTCGCCCCCCTTAAAAAATAAATTTCGTCTCCGCCTTTCCTACGTGATTGTTCAAGCTCCGCCACTGTTTACGCTGTAAATTATATATATATATATATATATTATATATATATATGTGTGTGTGTGTGTGTGTGTGTTGTGTGTGTGTGTGTGTTGTGTGTGTGTGTGTGTATACACATACCGTGAAAACAACCACTATCCAATGATATAATTTATAATTGATTTAACTTTCTCATTGTTTAAAGTATATTTAAGTAAACTTCAAACATATTTGTCAAGTTATTATATATTTTTCATATAAACTCCAAGTAACATCGATGATGACGAAATGTCTTACATATACGTAACTTGTAGGAGCTACATGTATGTAACTCTTTGTTGTACACTTAGTAACACGTACTTACATATATATAACCCATACATGTATGTAACTCTTAATTATATATTTTTTAACACTTACTTACATATATATACCTCTAGTTTTCATGGTATTTAATTATAAATATGATTTTTATTCGATCCCTCCTATATATATATATATATATATATTATTAATATATATCATAATAAAATGTTATATAATTTGGATATACATTTATGTAAAATTTTGTGGGCGTTCAGCTTTGTGACGTGGCGGTCGGAGGTGGCATCTTGTACCATAAAACGCCTATAGAAACTCCGAAGGGACGTTTGTGTGAAAAAAAAGAGGCAAAATCAACATCAACAAATGGGGTATTGACACGTGTAATTATTTAAATGTTTTGTACCATAGTTAGAAAATATTATGTTGCTTTAGAAACATGTCACGTGCATCTGTAGAACCTCTCACATGACGTGAACAGTACTTTATGGGTTTATTAAAATAATATTTTGTTCATTTTTGTCTATGGTTGTGCGCTTGTGGCCTTGTGCAGCAGAAGCAGTTGACATTTTAATAATATTTACCCCCTTTTCGTTTAGGATTAAAGATTATATTTAGTACTAAGATAATGTTTAATAAAATAGTTATGTTTTATATATTATCAATTGTCTGAATTGTAGGAGAATAAATATAGGTGTTAACAAATCAACATGACTCCCTTCATGGTGTTTTAACGTTTTCAGTTGTTTTTAATTTTTAGAGTAAATTTTATTTTTGGTCTCTAAGTTAGATCTAATTGATCTTTTCAGTTCAAAAAGATATCTTTGGACATATCAAGGTGTGACGTTTGTATTTTGTAACGATTTTGGTCTCTGACACTAATCTGTTATTTTTTTAGGTTAAGTGTAAGGGTTATTTGTATTTTACACATAGAGTTTATGTAAAATTGTAGCCACCGCCACAGGCCCCACCACCTTGTTCGCCACCGAGCCCTAGAAGTCCGGTGGCACCGTGAAGCAACCACGGTTCTAGTGGCTGCAACTGAACATCACGTCCTCCACCTTCACCTCACCGTGGCACTGTTAGCGGCAGTCGATGGTGTTGGTGGTGAGGTTGACGGTCAACATATCAGTGGCGAAGTCACTGATGGTGTTTGAGCTTTCATCGTACCAATAGAAATATGAGCATGATTAGGGCTTCAATTTGCGGGGGTTTTGAGGAGTCTGGTGGTGTCACCGGACAACCACCATTTCCATCATCTTCTACCTCATTGTAAATCTAAAAACCCTAAGTTAGACAATCACCGTATTCACCATCAGCACCAAAGCTGGACAACCATCATCACACACCTTGCACCACCATCGGACAACCATAATCGCCTCTTCTTCTTCCTCAATTTCGAACAAACCCCATCGCCGGACAACCACAATCCCCAATGTCTTTTTCCTCATCTTCGAACACCCGTCACCGTCCATCGTTTGCGCCACCGCCACCGCTTGCGCCATCGTTTGCGCCACCGCCACCGCCTGCGCCATCGCTTGCTTGTGACATCACCACACTTGTAGCAGTTATGGTAGGGTGGGGTGGGGTGGGTCGGGTGGAGATCTGGAGATGAGTTAGATTATATCTAGGTTTTGTTTTTTTAATTGTTTATTGTTTTAAAAAGTTACAACAATTATCTTAATCTAATATGATTTACATAACAAGTCCTTTAAATGTAAAATGACCAAAGTACTATTGCATTTAACTGTAAAAAATAACAAAGTTAGTGTCAGGGATTAAAACCGTTACGAAAATAAAACCACATGGCATGATATGATTAAAGATTCCTTCTTGGACCTAAATAATTAAAATGATCATATCACATGGACCAAAACCGAAATTTACTCTAGTTTTTATTTATTTTGATTAGTTACCTACATAGGTGTACTTATGTAAGTGATATTTGAGACACCGAAATATTTAGAAATAAATTTCAAGATCTGCCATTAGTTGGCCAATATATTTGACATGTAGATTGTGTTATATTATGTTGAGTTTGGGAAGACCCTTTTATTAGTTCTAAGAGCATTTATAGTGGATTTTTCATCTTCATTCATATAGTTACAATACAAATCAATACTTTTTATCTATAATGCTATTAAATTAAAATATATTTTTATATTTTTATCATTATATTTTCTTTATCCTACACTCCTAATCACTTTCAAAGTATAATTTTTTTATGAGTTGGACAGTGTTTACTCAAATATACAAATGAAAAGTAACAGTTTCTTCTTGCTCCAATCACAACCACTTCCTGTCATATTAAAAACAACTCATATATTTATAAGGAATCCACTATTAATGCTCATAGCGTAGCTTATGAAGATCAAGAAAGTCAACGAGTTCAACTTCAAGAGAACTATTAGAGCGGTCTAGTTAAATATTTTTTGATCTAGTTTATTATCCTGGTGAGCAAGTTTCTTACAGTAGCTAGCATATATCTATACCACGCTATGCATATATTTATACCACGCTATTTTAATTAATTATAATTTTTACACCTATGAGTTAATAGAAAAGAAAACCTAGTCGCACTCATGAATATATGTCGCACTGACTAAACCACACTATATCTTGTGTTATATAATGTATTGTTTTATAATCGTTTGTGCTTATGTATTATTATTCGTATTCCGTTGTGTTAAACCTAGCATTTTATTGGGGTTTTTTTTGTTAAGGTGTTTTTACAACCATTCCTTTATTTCAATAATTAGTTATCAAATATTACTAAATGATGGTAATCAAGGATGCTTTATAGATTACGAATGTACTATGCAATAGGTAAAATGGACCCTTTAAATTAGAAATTTATATATGGAATGGCCAGAATGCAAGGTCATGGTCCTAAAATCATTTGCCACAACAAGATAGGATGTGAATGACTCGGTACAATCGACTAATGACTGGTTAAAATCGTTGGCTACAAACCTAAAAAAGAGTTATGTTTTTTTAGAACTTAAATTGGTTAATTGACTAATGATGGGTTAAAATCAATGACGTTGAGAGGGGTTTGAGAAAAAAAGAGATGCATAGTTCACGACGTTTATTTATCGTTAAATTAGTAGATTTACTAACAAAATGGTAATACTATACAAAGACTTCAAGGATAACTTATGATATGATATGTGTAAAATAATTTTTTTAAATGGATAACTTTATAAAATAGTAATCAAATTTTAAGATTATTATATTAGGCCACTCATGATTTTTTTGTCTTTTCCAATCAGATCACTAAAGTTTTATAATTTTTTAATTAATTTATTCATAAACTATAAAATAGCTCTTAGAAATTGAAATACTTAAAAAAATCAACAATATTTATAAAAGTCCGAATTATTTAAAAAGAGTATGAATTATTTAAAAATTTTGAAAGAAATATGAGTAACCTAATTAGATAACTCTTAAAACTTTAATGATCTAATTGAAATAAATAAAAATATTAATGATCTGATTAGAATCTATAAAAAATAAGAGTGAACTAGTTATAACATATTTAAAAATTGTAATACTATTCTATGAAAATTTCCCTTTTTCAAATAATTACCTTACCGTTTAGACAAAAGTCCATTTTTAAAAAATATTTAAAAAACATCAATATAACTTACCAAAGTTACTATTTTAACCTAACTAAAGTAAATTCATTGGGTGGGTAATATGTCTGATTTCCACCAATTATCCATACATACATCCTTATAGATTACCACTTATTATTGCCCCATGAATAAGAATCATGAGGCATCTAATTGCCTCAAGTTCTGGAAGTTTGTCTGTGAGGCATTTCATCGAACATGTTGTGACCAAGTTTTTGCAGGTGGTCACTAATGGAGGAAACCACATTCCCATTATGGAATACGAATGATGCTGATGCTATCCTTCTTAGTGACATTGATTGATTGATGCCCTGAGTGGATTCTATTCTAGGATAGTGAATGACACACAGAATTCTTAAGTCAACAATCCTTCTGTCATGCATTGCATTGCAACACATCCATTAAGACCGTACATAATGCACAAAAAGGGGGCGTCAAATATGAAGATATGAACACAAGTGAAGGTTCAAATATTATTGTATGATAGTTAAACGTGTCTTCAAACTCATGAGGCGCTAAGCCTCAACAGACTCCAATCAAAACTTTGCTAACACCATTCCAAACGTCAGTTAATTACTGTGTTTTATTAAAAGAGTTTTTTTTGTTTGGTAAAATAGTATCGTCTACATGACACATGAATGTCATTTTAACTAAACAAGACTCCATATAGCGGAGTGCTTATTCTTGAGAAGTGACCATTATTTATGTTTAATGAAGTAAATTAAAGTCATGCATGTGATGTTGCAATTTCAAAGTGTGTGAGAAAGATGTATATAAAACGTATGGATTTAGAAAGAGGATTAAAAATTAATCATAAACAAAGATATGGAAAATATGTCTTTTCTTAAGTGATTAAATATTAAAAGATGTATGAATTATTTGTTTTAAAAGAAGTACAAATAATCATAAATAAAGTGTGTTACGGAAAACAAACTAATTTTATCTTTTAATCTTAAAACATTGAGAGCATTTTGAAAAGGTTTTTTAAGAATTTTTTTTAATACAAACGCAATACTCCTGAAAAAAAATCAGTTAATATCAATAGATGTATGTTATTGATACACCCAATTTATTTGTATCATTTATATATCTTTTAATATATACATATAGCTACATGAAAAAAGATAAATATAATATAGTGTTTTAATAAAAAATAAGTGTTGTATAACGTAACCCTTTAAAAATTAACAACCATCATTTTAAAAATAGTTTTCTTTAGTGGTGTTGAATCTAAAAATAAATGAGAAGGAGATAATCCTACGCTAAAACACTCTGTAGGACTTATCTATGTGGTGTGAGGTCAATGTCCTTGGGGGATCTCCCGACACTACCTACTCTTCTAATAGTAGTTAAATATTCTCTAGTTGAATTTTAACGATTATCAATATTTTATTGATAAATGTGTAAGTTTGTTAAATATTCTGTTTATATTACTTTGTTTCTTTTGTTAATCTTTTAAATTTTAGATAAAAACATCCTTATTACATATGAGTGATTCTAAGAAAATTATAATGTTATATGAAAACTAAATAAAAATTAATAAAACTGATCACATAATTTATAACTTTTTTTATCATCACCCTCTATATTTATGTATGCATATATATAAATAAGGATATGGATCAAATGAAAAATCATAGCATGATTTTAACTTTTATATGTATGTCACATATAGGTTACGTATACATAACCGTTTTTCATTCAACATAGTGTTACACATATATAAAACTCTTCATTCTCGTATTTATGTTCAACAAATATACCAAAAGCTTAAATAACTTTTTAACAATTAAAATAAAAAAAAATTATGAATTATTTTATTGGTTTCCATGGTTTTCTTTAATTTTCACAGAATTATTAGTTTTCTCAAAAACATTCCCCTATTATTAATCTGCTTTCAATATTTATCTCCTCTATTTATATGTTGCTTAAAGATTAAAATTTCAAAATATAATCTAAATTAATATATATTCTTGTCATCATGTTTTGTTATATTTTATATGTATATATTAAAACCTAATATAAAAACGATATGCTATAATTTTTTAACAACTATATTTTAATTTGAGTCTCCTAAACCGACGACATTAGTTTCTCTAAACAACTAATAGTTACCATTCATATTCTACTCCTTTAATTTGTATCATAAACAATCAACACCGACCAATAAAGATCTATAAAATCTAAATTTTATGTGTATGTGTATCTATAATAAGAGAAGATAAAATGTAAAAACACCAATCCTATACTAAACTTCATAATATAAGACTATCTACAACGCAGCGTTCTTAATCCCGCCCTTAGCCCTTCCCTACCGCCCTTCGGAATGGTTGGGTTGTGCATGCCATCCGTCCTTCACCCGCCATTGTCAAGGGCGCTTCATGAATGCATTTTGTGGGGCACACACACAAAAATATGTGTTGTTTTGTTTTATTCATGGTTGTTTGTGGGAATGATGGTGTTGGGGATAAAAGTTGATTGTCGGAAGGATGGATGGAATTTAGTGGCAAGTTGAAGTGTCATGCTGACTGAAACTATTTGTGAAAAGGATGACTTTTAACGTTACGAACAGCCTAATAAAGTTCAACATATTAATTTACCATACACACATATAGTTTTATAGATACAATTTTTCTTATATGTCATTTTCATGTAATCTTTCTTTCTCTCTCCACAAACATTGGAGAGATTAGTGACATCGACTCATTCCCCTCATCACGTGCCTGAGTAAAAGCCGAATGATTTCACCCAAATCACACGTTAGCAAAACCCCACTCACCCTGCTAAAGTGCACAAGATCCAGCTAACATGCGCTAAAGCGCGCTGACCCGACCCACCCCACCACCATTTTTGGGAACTCCCCTGTTATGTACCACAGGCCTCCATTTATACACCAAACTCCATTTAGAAACTTTGAGGATATTACACATATAGACATATAGATACATAGATACATACATAATATACATATCTATATATAGAGAGATATATTATTTATATATGAAGATGCACACACATACCTCACGCCCAATTACACTTTCATGTGCGTGCAAAAATCCACCAATTTAGAGAGAGAAAGAAGAAAAGCTGTGTTTGCATTTGGGTATAATTCTTTCAATATATAAGTGTAATTGGTGAACAAAGTCAGTATCTTGTTGAGACATTTGGGGCATTTTAGAATCAAGAAGAGGTGATCTTGATAAACAGAGATCAAATCTTTGATGGGTATGTGTTCTTGAATCTATCTCTTTGTTAGACATTTTGGCTCTTTTGTTTCTCAAGTTGTTCAATCTGCACATCATTTCTGTAATTGGTTGTTGTAGCGACTTGAAATCAATCAAAATCATTGATTTTGGTGAATGTTTGGTGTGTCAATTTTGTGATTCTGTTTGTTTTGCATCTGAAAATGGCTCCCACAGGGAGGCAAAGGGAACCCCACCATACCCACATGGACAGAGGGTCTTGAAAACCCCTTTTTTGGTGGGTTGAAGCTTCTTGATTGGCCTTCTTGGTATCTGGTTTCTTTTTTTCTTTTTCTAGATTTTTTAGAATTTTTCTAGATTTTTTTTATATATCTATCAAATCTCCCTCATCAATCATTATTGTTTACTTAGTACACACTCTTTCTTCCATTCATATGCAGACACATTCCTTCTTGCTTTTATGGTTTGTGATTGTCTAATTTCAAGATTTTTATATAATCTGTAGTATGAGCTATTCAAGAAACATGGAGGACGAATACGAGAAGTTTATTCGGCGAATGAATCCACCTCGAGTTGTAATCGACAATGAATCCTGCAAAAATGCTACTATTATTCAGGTATGTGTTAACCTTCATGGTCTGTCATGTTCAAACTTTATGTTGTTAAATAACTGTATAATTTATGTTGGTATAACAGGTGGATAGTGTTAATAGACATGGGATACTTTTGGAAGTTGTACAAGTTCTTACTGATCTAAATTTTATCTTCACAAAAGCTTACATAAGTTCTGATGGAGGGTGGTTCATGGATGGTATATTTCAGTTTTTAATCTGTTGTTTTTCCTACGCGTGTCAAGTTTTGTAGTAACTTTGATAAATTTCTTGGCTTTTTGATAGTTTTCAATGTTACTGATCAAGATGGGAACAAAATCACTGATGAAGAAGTTTTGGACTACATTCAAAAGGTTAAATAAACTTTAAAAACTGTTTTAAGAGACACTAATGGAATCAAATTATCAGTATTTGTTAACAACGTGAATTCTTTGCTTAATTTTCAGGCACTTGGCTCAGAAACTAGCTTTACAACATCAGTTGATTCAATCGGTGTCACATCTTCAACGGACCACACAGTAATCGAGTTAATAGGAAGTGATAGACCCGGGCTGCTTTCTGAACTATGCGCGGTTCTAACACACTTGAAGTGTAACGTGTTGAACGGTGAGGTTTGGACCCACAACACACGCGCTGCATCTGTACTGCATGTGACTGATGAGGAGTCAGGGTTAGCTATCATGGACCCAGAGAAGCTTTCTGTTATAAAGAAAATGCTTTGCAATGTGCTTAAAGGTAGCAACAAAGGTGATGAGGCTAAAACTGTGGTCTCTCATGGTGTGACCCACACCGAAAGACGACTGCACCAGATGATGTTTGCAGATAGAGATTATGAGAGAGCACAAGAGGGTTGTAGTGAAAACCAAAAGCCTGATGTTAAAGTTGTGAACTGGTATGATAAAGATTATTCGGTTGTTACAATTAGGTGTAAAGATAGGCCGAAACTTCTGTTTGATACAATCTGCACGTTGACGGATATGGAGTATGTGGTGTTTCATGGAAATGTAGATGCTGAAGGGCCTGAAGCTTACCAGGTTTGTGATTTGCAAAGTTTGACTCTTTTTGGCTATATATTTGACAATTTAGTTGACTTAATAACGTTTTGTTTCGTTTTAAAGGAATATTGTATCAGACATGTCGATGGCTTCCCTGTGAATTCGGAAGCAGAAAGACAAAGGGTGATCCAATGCCTTGAAGCTGCCATAGAAAGAAGAGTGTCTGAGGTAAAAACAAGCTAAAATATGCACTTTTGAGCACATTTTATTTGGTCAATTCAGCATAAGTCATAATTTGGTTTTTACGATGAAATGTTTAGCTTTATAGTCTTGAAAACAATCCCCTATTAGCAAATTTCATGTAGTTGTATCGCGTTATCTGTTTCTTACAAAGAACAAAGTACTTCAACTTGAATTTGAAGTTGTAAAAGAACAAATTTGACATTCAAAAGTCAAATCTGGTATGTTGGTATTCTCATTAGCTAGTATTCTGTTTATGTAAATGTAATACAACCTGTTTAAGACAAAAAAAAAACTCATTATTTTAACAATTTTCTTGTTCTTGTGTAAAACATTAATATTGATAATATCTTTTGATTTAATACAGGGATTGAAGCTAGAACTTTGCACAACCGACCGGGTCGGGCTGCTATCCGATGTCACTCGTATATTCCGAGAGAACAGCCTTACTGTCACGCGAGCTGAGGTGGCAACCCGAGCTGGAAAAGCCATGAACACATTCTATGTGGGCGATGCTTCAGGGTACCCGATTGACCCAAGGATCATCAACTCCATCAGGAATGAAATCGGGCAGACAATACTAAAAGTCAAAGGCAACCCTCCTGATTTTTCACAAAATCCTCAAGAATCACCCAACAGATTCTTTAGTGGGTTGTTTAAGTCTAAATCTTTTTGCAATTTTGGTATTGTTAGATCATACTCTTGATGTATTAAGAGTCTAGACACTAGTTTGGTACAGTTTGTAAATATCAAGATTCTTATTTTTATTACTTTGTTGTGATTCAACTTGTTTCTCATAGGAATTTGTGTGAATCTGATGGGTTGTCTTTTCTAACACGAAAAAAGAGGTTGTTGGACCCGCGAATCCTCGCTGGAGCAAACTAGATTTTTATTTTAAACAACAAATGTATGATTCTGTTTCGACTTTCAAACGATAAATGTTATCTTAATCGAGCATACCTACCAGTTTCTTAAATGTGACTGCATCCCAACCCTCTGGATCAACCCTGAACATTTTTGCTCGTGAAACTTGAACACATGACTATCTCGTATTTATATGTCTTGAGTATCTAACCTTAATCACTTGAGACAAGGCTCATTAGTCAGAAGTGACCTTGCTATCTCTTAGGACGGAGATAAGGTTAACTCTCGTCACTAGATCCTAGAAATAACTATGCTTCGAGTGTGAATCTTTTGGAAATTTTCTTCCACATATTCAGACAGTTTGAAAGGACGGGTCTTAGAGCAAGTAATAAACAGTCTCCTACATCTATAATCTATAATAAAAAGAAGGTTTCCTTAAAACACGTGTCATTATTCTAGAATATCAAATGACACGTGTCATCATTCTAGCATATCAAATGACACGTGTCATCATTCTAGCATAACATAAAAATATTTTCCCGCATCTCTCTCATAATAAATACTAAAATTATAAAAATAATTAGTTTGACTTTCCTTTTTAACTAAAATATGTTAATATAAAAAATATTTATATTTGTGTTATTGTCTCTCACATATTAAATAATAATTATTGTAAATAAAGAGCAAAACTATTAAACATCGAAAATATAAATGTAGTTATTTTAATAATTTATTAACACATATTAAATATAGAGTAATAATTTCTAATTCATTATGTGTTATAACTTTTAAATATTTATTATATTTTTATTTTAACAATAAATAATAACATGTAGAATATAAAATATTTATAAAACTAATAATTTTAATATAATTTATTTATTCTATCCTTGTAATACATAAGCTCTAACCTAATAAAATATAAAATAAAACTGTATGTATCAAATCATACATAAGGTATAAAATAAGATTGTATGTATCAAATTTTGAAACGATACAACTTATTAAATTGGGGCGGCTCAAAATTGTTGACCTTAGCTTGTGGTTAGATTTTGGCGGCAAAGAGTTGACTAGACAAGAGTCAGCGACGGTGTTATTTTCTAAATGTTGCATGCGTGCATTATGCAGTAAATGGTTCTAGAGATACTATGAATGGGTTGTATAAACGTCTACTTTTGTCAAAGGTTTTGAACAACGTTATTGAAGATGAAGACACTTCAATGATCACATTTATTACGGATCGTTGAGAGTTGAGAGAAAGATATTTTTTACAAACTTTAAATATTAATAACTAATTTAATATATGGGATTACGTTTATACTTTGAATGGCGGAACTTTATTACGAAGAGGAGTTAGCAAGGAACTAAATATTTATAAACCGATTTGTGAAGCTCCATTAGATCTTTATACGTAAAAGCATATATCGGTGGGATATTATAGGATCGACTCACTTGTGACAAAACCGTGTTAGCAAGTTCACAAGAGGTAAATAGGTGGTCCATAGACTCTTCATACTCCCTACAAATTTTACACATGATATTTCTCGTGACAACGTTTTATCTTAAAGAGTGCATCGAGGGTTGGAATTCGACCATATCTGCACGCCAACTGAAAATATTTACCTTGTTGGGAGCCCAACTATCCGTGGGAAACGTACGCTCTAGAATCCACCGAGATACCAACAAACATGTTCTTAACTTGCGTGACTTGAATTATATGGGATTATGTGACTAATAATACACGGTTTGTGTGATGCGAGTTTGAGTAAGAGTAAATATGTGTTTAAAATAAAGCTAAGATTAATAAGATATTAATGTAAAAATTAGGGAGTATAATGAAATTTGAAATAAAATTAGTGAACCAACACTAATGTACTTTTGCTTTGTCTTGTAACATTTTTTTAAATCATTTTTTGATTAATGCTGAAATATTTTTCATGCTGACAAGTTGATAGTGTTATTTTAAACTGTTTTTGTGCTAACTTTACATGCTAACAAACCATAAGACATGGTGATTGTTATCATTAAGAAAAATATTTGTTTAGTTGTTATTACCCAGTCTAATTGCATCTTAAAGACATTAAATTGTTTTAAAACCGTACTTTAAGTTTTAGCCGCAAAAATTTAATTAGCTAAATCACTTGCAAACACGCCATGCACAATCAATTCTTTTTACAAATTTGTTAAGCATAGAAGAACTCTCTGACAGTACATTATTGCTCAAGATGTTGTACTCGAAGATACATAACCTCCTTCCTAATAATTTGGATGGTCTCGAATGCTGGCTAGTTGCCTAGGTGAGCAGATTGTGATGTTATTAGAAACCATAAGCAACTATCAATCTTGGTCCAACCGGTTTCGGTTTGGAATCGGTTCTTAGGGTTTGATCGGGTTGAATCTGGTTTCGACATGTAGGGTTATTGACCGATTTTAACAATATGATTCGGAACTTCGGATTGGTTCCTAACAGATTCTTTCCAAACTTTTTTTAAAATCGGTTCCGGTTCATCTCCAAAACTTGTTTATTTTACACCTCTTCCTATATCAGTTTCATTGTGATTCTGGCCCAAGTTAACTAGGTGAGCCCATTGGATCAGACTTCCAAAGCCCATTAAACTTTTGTCAACTTAACGTGCAAGATTATGCATGAAGATGGGACCTTGTCACATTTAAACATGTCTTTGATCTTTTATAGTTTTATAGTTTCTTTTATTTATATTATCTTCCAAAAGTGAATCAAACAATTCCAAATTTTGCATTCGTCCAATTTCATCGTCGAAATTGCATTCAAGATACCTTATATTTTATTTGAAGACATTTTGTTAACCTTTCTTATAATACTATTTTGTAGGTATGTTAATCTTTTTCTATGGTTTTGGTATAAACTTTGTTAGAAAATATTTTAATATAAAAATATGTTAAAATTTGGGCTGTCGTAGGGTATATTGAGTAATGCTAACTTACTGAAGTGTAAAAAAAGAAACCGATACCGACATAAAACATCATTATTGTTATATAAAAGATTTTATCTATCTTTTTATATCCAAAGCCGAGTCACTACAACTTCATACATTTTTCTCATGTAAATGTCACCGCTTCAACGCATGTTACAAATTTCACAAATGTGCAGGCTGAATTCCTAGTTATATTTTTAAGGCAATTGGATTTTAACAATCCAAATTATTTCTCATTGTTCAATAATAATTCATACTATTAATTCGTCCGGCAATAATATCAATTTTCACATTTGTTACTAATAGTAATCTCACTAGTATAATTATCATACATTCAATTTGTATTTATTTTAGGCTTAATTTAACTTGTATGTTTTTTTTATTTCATCGATAATCATTATTGTGAACAAAATCAAGTACAAATCAAACATAAATATTTAATAATTATGTTAATGAGATTGCTGTTGTTAACAAAAGTGAAAATTAAAATTATTATCAGCCAAACTAATAGTACGAATTATTATCGGTCAATAAATAATAATTTAAATTATTAAAATTCAATTTGCCTATTTTTAATTAGCAAATGATTTTTTAAAATTTTATTTAGTCAACATATTTTATAACATCACAAATTAATTCATAATAGTAAGAAATTTCAAAAGAAAAAATCAAAAATTTCCCGCTCCCTCCACATCACTTTTTTTTAAAACTTGAATATAAAAATTAAAAAAAACTCACATTATCGCATACGAAAACATCTTTTTGAAGATTCATCAATAGTGCCAGGTATATTTCAATTGGAGTTCAATTTAAGTTCTCAATATTATTAATGTTATAATCAAGTAATCATTCATCGATTTTTTGTTGTATAATGCAAATTCTAGTTGAAATTTGTGTTATTAGGGTTTCTGTATGACTAAATCGTTAGCAGCATTCGCAAATGAGCAGTTGTTATTGGGTTTGATAATTAAGAAATCCATAAAGATTTGCTCACCCACACATTTTTGAACAAATTTGAGTGGAGTTTTATTGTTTCTTCAAATGGTTGAGTTAGTGTTGATTGAAGAATCGAACATTATTTTTTTTGGTGGATTTATAGTTAATCTTAGTGTAGACCATATTAAAATGATTTAGCTCATGATTAGTTTTGTTAAGTGGAATTTTGAAGGGTTGGATCATTCATATGTCACTTGAATTGTTCATTATTAGGAAACAACTTATGTTTTTAAGAATGGATTTGGTGTCATTTACGTGTTAAACGTTGGTGTTCTTGCTGTTTGGATCAATCTACTGCTAAAAATATGGGCTCTCTTGATTTAGCTCTCGATGTAAACATATAACTAATAAACATCTGATGATCTTTTGGCTGATTATTAGGTAAAGTGTAGGAGTATTATAAGATTAACATCTAAGTGTTACTGTAAATATGAGCAGGTCATATTCGTTGTTTCACATATTATAGATGCCCATTTTGCAGTGACAAATTGAAAGAGTGAGCTTTTAGCACAGAACTTTCTGGGATGACGATTACAAATAAGTGCACGAATAAAGGGGAAGCTGAAAATGTTATTATAATAGATTTGGACTATGACAGTTTGAGTATTGTAAATGTGAACATGCCTAACAGTCGTGCAAAAAAGCCATTCGGTTCAAAAGGTTTTAAAAATGATAAGAATTTTCCTGTGAAAGCATACATACACATTGATGATGATGATGATGATTGTGGGAGTCCTGGACATCATATTCCTCAAAAAAAATTCACTCCGATGAAGTTATCAAAAAGCAAAAGAATGTACCCAGGAAGAGGTCCCACTAGTCATGGTTTAAACATTCATTTAGATGATGATGATGATGCTAGTAAAAGTGTTGTTCATGAGAAAGAAGGTCAATCTACTGATGCCACTGAGGGTGCCCTCATTGATGGCACCATTGATAATGATAGAGAGAAGATTAAGGATACTGTTGAGTACAAGCAAGCACAAGAGGAAGAATTGTCAGCTAGACAATTGGCCTTAAAACTTCAGGTACATATAGTGAGCATAGTAGCCAATCTTACTACTCGAAAAGTTTGAATTAACTGACCTGTAATTGCATCTCTTATGAATGCTAAATTCTTGATTCGTTGTATCAATTGAGCATGGGTTTAGAAGTTCTACCTTTTAGTTTGATACTTCATACCGTGCATGCCGATATAATTATGATACGTTTGTACCATATGACATGTGAATGGCTAAGTTGGTTTGTGTTTTACCAAGTTGCACTGTTGCAGATAATGGCTGCTTCTGAAATAAATTGACCCCTTTATCTGTGAATGGGTTAGTTAGGCTTGTGCTTTATATCAAACGTGTCAAACAAAGGAATTTAGCTAAAAGTGAAACTGGTCGAACGAGTTATATGTTTAATGTACAGTTTCCTAAATTGTTTTGTTAAAACATCTTAGATTAACTGTTTCCAAAAAGTTTAGAAAAATGGCCAACGAAAGTTCTTGCAGGCCAAGACAACTTGATGTAGTTTGTTTTCACTTGAGCCTGTTTTGACTCATCATCCAATCTCCTGACCAATTTTGATCCGTTACTTGATAAAGGTGCATTTTTATTATATACTTTTGCAGGCAGAAGAAGCTCAGCAGCAACGACGTTTACTGAAAAGAAAAAAGGCTGAAAAACTGCGTTTATTAGACATCAAGACAAGGCAAAAACAACGTGTAGAAGAAATCAGGGAATCTCAAAAGCAGGTTTGCGGAGATCATGTCATGTGTTTATGATCTCAGCTTCATTCATCATGCATTAGCCATTTTCCAAGATCAATCATTTTACAATGTTTCTGTTTTTTGACTTTTCGCAGGATGAGGAAAACATGAACAAAAAAGAAATATATCGGATTCAAGTCCAACAAGACCTTAAGAAGCTGGAAATGACCTGTCATGATATGGCTTCATTACTATGTGGTTTAGGAATCCTTGTCAACAGCCCGTATGCCACATCAAGTTTGTGTCTGCTTATGTTTTATACAGGTCTGTTAATTTCTTAATTAAGTTCAGTTATCCTGTTAATGTGCCAAGCAAAATAATAATATGATAGTATTAAACCAGCATTCAGGGAGCAATTTATGCTGTGATGTGTGACATGTGCAACCATCATTCATCACAACATAAGTTGCAGATCACAAAGTCATTCCAATAAATCTGCACTAGACATAATGATACATAATTTAAGTGGATTTAGGCGAATGATTAGTTTTGTTCAGCGGTTATTTTAAAGATTTAGATTATTATTGTAGTATAGTAATGGCGTTTTTATTTCAGGTTCATGCGGCTTACAAGCGAGCATTACTAAAGTTTCATCCAGATCGAGCATGCTTGGGGTCTGATATGCGCAAACAGGTCGAGGCGGAAGAAAAGTTTAAACTTATATCGCGTATGAAGGAGAAAGTTGGTAGCATCCCAAGCTTGAAGTAGTGAAACTAGTCACATTGTCACATAACTTGAAAAGCAACTTAAAACTGTGTTAAATGCTTAGTGATAGATATCAAATTAAGACTTCTTAAGTTGAGTTGTGTTGGTTAATCTAATCTGTTCAAAGTTTAAAAAATTTATATTGTGTTATTAAGTATAAACCTCAATAAGTTTGTTAATCTTGTAAGACGTTAAATGATCATTAGATTTTAACTTTTTTATATGATACAGTCGTAGTTTATAAAATAAATAAGCTTTGTAAGGTTTTATTAAAAAAAACCTAAAATGGTTAAAGATTCATTAAAGTTTATACTGATAAAGTGAAAGTTCATAAACAATGAACTAGGGGTTTGTGCGGTGTGATTTGGTGCGGTTAAGAGTATTTTCGAAACTGAAACCGCAATTGCGGTTAATATCATTTTCAAAACTGAAACCACAACTAATACTTTGGTTAACCGCCGGTTGTGGTTAACTTTGATTAATTTGGTTCATTAACCAATCTATTTAACATATGCTTTTAAACTAAAATTTTAATTAAAAATCATTATCAGGATATGTTTGTACCAACTTAATAAGGATATTCATGACAATGTTTGTTTTAAAGGTCCCATCAAAACTTAAACCGAAGTTAGAGTGTGCATATAACAATACGTGCACGCATCTTGCAATATTCTATTTATTTAGTGGTTTATTCGATACATAATGGAATCCTACTATGTAAATATATCTTTTAAAATGTAAATTAATAATGTTAAAATATGAAATTCTAGAAAAATCATAAGGAGTATTCTGAATTTTTTGTACATAAATGTATTTCGGTTTGGTGCGGTTAATGTGGTTAATTTGTACAACAAAACCGAAACCGAACCACATTGTGCGGTTAATTGGTTATGCCTTAACTGAACCGTCTGTTAATTGTTCGGTTCGGTTAGTACGGTTAATTCAGTTATGGTTCAGTTAAATCGGTTAAGTGCTCACCCCTACAATGAACGATCAAAATAGCTGTAATGCAAAAAGCTATTTTCAATTGTTATTAGTTTTGTTTTTTTGATGATCAACATTATAAAACTTAAGTTATTCATAACAATGATCTTTAATAATATATAAACGTATATAAAATTTGAAAGGGGTTGTGTCCTATAAACATTTCATCAAGGAAAAGGAAATAATATATAAACTGTTTAAAAGTATATAAAAAATCTAACGGAGTGAAAATGACGTTTAGCCCCTAATAAGGGTATGACGAGTCGTGTTGGAAATGAAAATTTGTAAAGTATCTTCTTAAATATGAAAATAAGAATAATAATGAGGTTGATGTAACATACAAATAAAATAAAAGTAAGATGACTCCGTGTAGTCTAGAGCACCATTAATACTTTCAAACGGAAGTTTAGTTGGCATTTGAGAATTGAAAACCTTATGAAAGGGAAAGGGCAAGTTCATTAATCTTTATTTGTTTTTTTTTTAATTTCAAACGGAGACGAACACACATGTGATGGGCATCTTCATCAAGTTATGTAAAATTCTTGATATTTTAGGGTGAAAAAGTGTAAAAAACTAAAAAATCATAGATTGTTTAAGACTTTAGGTAGTATATTATGAGTGATATATGATTAGTATTACACGTTTTATTTAATTATAAAAGAATATATAAGTTGATTAGAGTGTTAGATTAAATTAAAGCTAACATTAGTTAGAAAGAAGTTAAGAAGAAAAAAACCCGAAAGTAACGCGAAACACATAATCAATTATAATAAACTAACTTAATCCAAATAAAACAAGCCCTTGATCGTTAGGAATTTAATTTTCAAGTAATTGTGCAATCTTAATTTTGAGCCATTGCTTTGGGGATTATGATTTATTAACTTTTCACGTATCGAAAAGAAACAAATATGGTATATCAGTTTAAACCTTCGGCGTCTACACACGTTAATTATATTAAATATAATTTTTTAAAAATAACAATTAAATTGGACCTTCTCAACCTTGCTAATTATATAAAAACATAAGATCGATGGTTGCTTTATTACCAGTCGGTTAACATAAAAAACAAAAATCATAACCGAAAAACGAGTGTCATGAATGCTTGTTCAAAGTCTAAACATGTTGCTTTTGTATGCAATGCCATCTAATGTGAGATCTAGCATTAAGGTGTGAATTTTCTAGTGTTTTAAAGGCATTTTTTAAATCAAACTAGAAGGAGGGTGTCATTTTATATTCGGCATGTGCATTAATATTTTGTTATTTTTGTAATAGTTTTACAAAAAACTATTATGTTTTTTATAAACTAAAATTTAAAACACCAAATAAATAGGTTCTTAAATGTAATAGATTACTTGTACATATATGCATAAAAAACACAAGTTAAGTTGTAGTCTCAAAATATTTTAAATATGATAGATTAAAAGATATAGTTGAAATCTTAAAACATATTAAGTTTTTTTGGTTTATGGGTAGATAATATAAAATTTTATGCAAGTGTTAGTAAGTGTAAGGTTATTTGGTAACTAATTTTAAGGGTATTTCGTAAATAATGTTATAAATACTATTTTACCCTCAAAAGTGATTGTATTTTATGCATTGAATATAGTAAATGTTCTTAATTTTATGGTATCTTAAAATACCTCTCTCATATGTTTTATATATAATATAAATAAGTGATAGACCAAAGGCAAAAACTAAATTTTATGATCCCTTAAAAGTTAAAACTACAACTTCACATACTCAACAGTTCCCAGCTCACACCGAGAATCTTGAAATAACGGTTCAAAACCCTGTCAGGTGTATGGTTGTGTAAAAAACAACTTACAATCAATAGTTTAAACCCACACCAATCTTTTAGGTGTACGATATACAAACACCCTGTCAGGTTTTATGGAGACCCTTTGAATTTTTTCACGACCCGTAAAGGTTCTTACCGGTCGTATTAGTTTGCAAAACACCAAATCGTGACTTTATAAAATGTTGCGGCCCGTAATGACTTTAATTTACAGAGTCGTAACAAAGCTTATGACCGTAAGTAAAATTTCTTATTTTTAATTTTTTTCATTAAACTATTATTTTTTTCAATAAATGTTTTTAGTTTTTTAAAATTAATTAGGTTATAGTACTTTTTTAGTTTAATGTAAATTAATTTATAAAAAAATTAAACTTAATTTATCCTCTCTAAACTTAAAATTATTATAGGGGTATGTTATTGATACACCCCAATTATTTTATCCTCTTTATATCTTTCTATACATACATATAAATATATGAAGAGAGATGGAGACAATAAAGTGTCTCAATAATATAAATGAGTGTTTGTATAACCCAAACCTTATTTATTTTTATAGCCTAATTATTTTTAAAATATAAATGTTAATATTGGTTATTGAGATATTTTATTATTCTTTATATGAATATATTATAAGTACATATATTGGTTATTGATATATTCTTTTTCTCTCTCTCCATACAAGCACGCACGCATGCACACACAAAAAGAGAGAGAAAGAGAGAAAATAAAAAATAATGTTGTAATAACATAAATTACTAATGTTTTTTTTTTAATTTACTTACAAATATTTCATATAATTAAAAACTATATATAAATTTCTAGAAACGAAATGTGAATGCTCCAACTAAAACATTTATTTATATAACTTTATAATTAAGTGTTTTATAAAAGTGAAAAATAATCCCAAAAATATTATTAATTAATAAATTATAAATGAATGAAAAATGTTAAAAATATCAAAAAATAAAATTAAACTCAGTATTTTACTTATGGTCATAAGGCTCATTACGGCTCTGTCATTACGGGCCGTAATGGACAATATGGGCCGTAAAAATATGAAATTACGGACCGTAAAAATCATGAATTGACTTGATATTTACAGACCAATACGGCCCGTGAAGGCTCTTACGGGCCGTATCGAGGGTGTTCAGATGTCACTTTGGGTATATCTATAACAAACCAATTTTTTTATAATACAATCACCAATATCAGAGATTTAACACTTGATTTCTTATTTTTATTCATGTAATTACATTAAATATCACTATTTTTTCTTTTTTTTCAATTAATTAATACTTTTTATATATTTATCATTACTTTTTTCTTATTCATCTATTCACCACCATTTAAAAATATTAAAAAATTTATAGGGATTAAATAGTGATTATTTAAATATAACAATCAACAATAATATTTTTTTTACTTCACTTACTCAAAATCATTTCATATGATATACGACTCAAATCTTTTTAAAGATTCCACTATGAATGCTCTCACTAGCCTAACGACTAACGACTAACGACACTTCTTGAGTCTGCGAGCTGGGGCAATATAGTAAAAAGCACAACAAAACTCACGATAATCAAGCAACAAATGATATTGATTTAGAGTAAGTTACGCTTTTAGTCCCTGTGGTTTGGTGGTTATAACGCTTTTTATCCAATAGTTTAAAAACGCCTGGTTTAACCACTGTGGTTTAAAATTTGTCTTAATTAGGTCCAAACCGTTAACTCCATCCAATTTCTCTGTTAATTTTTTAAAAAAAGATCAAAATACCCTTGGACTATATATATATATATATATATATATATATATATATATATATATATATATATATATCGGAGGGTTCCAATGAAAACCATATTATAAGTGAAAACCAAGAACCACTTATTCACCATTGATCTTTTTGATCTATGGTTGAGATTAATTAATGGCATTTTAGTAATTAAATAAAAGATTATTAGTGTTTAAATATGCATTAAGGGTAAATTAGGAATAACACAAAATCATTAACTTGGTAACTACCAAGTATAATTAACAAAATTCCTAAATGTACTTTCATCTTTCATTTTTCTCTCACATCTCTCCTGTATTTAATAGAAATTTCATTTTACTCTCATCTTTCATTTTTCTCTCACATCACTCTTATAAAAATAAATAAACTAAAGAAAATGACTACTTATGCATTCGTAACATTGTGTTACGTATGCGTAACATTGTGTGTACGTATATGTAACACTATCGTACATATGTGTATCACTGTTAACAAACCTATATGAAAAACCAGAACGAGTTACACATTTATACTTTAAACCAAAAAAAAAATTAGTGCTAAAAATATTTTTAAGAGTACATATATGTAACAGTGGAGTTACATATACGTACCAACATTTACATACATGTAACGAAATATAGTAACAACGAAAACCATTGAAAAACTTAAAAAATATGTATATATGTGTGTGTGTGAATACAAGTCCAACTTACGTATACGTAACAAAAAGTACATGTATGTAAACAAAAAAAACTTACACATGCATAGAGTAAAATTATATAAACATTAAAATAATAGAGTTACACATACGAAAACAACACATAGGTACATATATGTAACAATAGAGTTACGTATATGTTACATATATGTGGTTATGATAAAATTAACAATCATCACGTTCTTTGTGTCCGTCTTTCTCATCAGTTTAGGTGTTCGTTTTGTTCATCATGCTTACATATACATATCCCACATGCTTTGAATCAATAACTGTCTTCTTCAATTCATCTTCTTTTCACCCAGATACTCCTTTTCATCCAATTCATAGTTATATTCATTTTGTAAATATATATGTAACTGAGATGTGATGATGATGGTGATGGAAATGCTGATTGATACTTCAAAGAACCAAAAGAAATAAAAGACGTGGTGCAGTTGATACTTTAAAAAACCAAAACAAAAACAATACGTGGTGCAGTTGATACTTCAAAGAACCAAAAGCGGTTTTCAAAAACTTAAACCACCCCAATAGATCATGTATTTAATGAAATAAATATTGGCTGAATATCCCGGAAACCTAGCCGCCTTGCCGGAGTTGATGGGTGTTGCGGTTAGGGCTTTACATCGTCACAACTCACGCCACGACTAGCTATCATGCCAACACTTTCAATCTGCACTCCATCAACAAGGGAAGAGGTGTGGCGGAACCTCTATCGACGCTTACTTACCGGTTACCATCGCTAAAAGATTAAAGATGACACACAGAGTCACCTTACATGCAAATCTTAAATCCAGTCCATCAAGAATCATGGACCTGCCACCATCATCCAAGCAAAAGTAACAGAGGAAGCAAATCACATTAAAACCTATGTTTGTTTGTGTCACACCCCAACCTTGACGGCGGAAACGTCGAGATGTGAGGGTTAAGATTGTTCACAACCACATAACACTATATTTAAATGTAAATATTAAAATTAAAAGTTTCAAAAGACATAACAAACATAAGTTTCCAACAAGAAATAAGTTTCAAACTAAACAAAACATTACATAAACATTTTACTTATTAAACTAGGTCCAAGTCCTAGTTTTAGTGCAAGCTTCAATAGACCACTTTAAACTTAGGGATTTCCTGAAACATGATAAAAATAAAAGGTCAACTATAAATAGTTGGTGAGTTCCAAGGCTTTCATACATAATATGATAAAGTTACAAGTAGCAATTCATGTCATAGGTCATAAGCAAGTAAGGTTATAGAACACATATCGTTACAATCAAACCTCGACTTGATTACAAGTATAAAAGATTGGCTAAGTGTATTTGGTTCCCATGATGAGCAAGCATACGTCATCAGGAGTCGGCAATACATCGACTTTAGCACCAAATAGGCTTGTCAGGCCCAAAGATCTAACACGTCGCCAGGCTAGCAATAGTTAATGATTGTAAACAAACTATGTATCTCATATAAACACTTACAACACACAAATAACCATGACAAAATATAAAGATGAATTGCAAGTGTTTTACAAGTCTAAACATTTACAAGTGTGTTATGTATAAGTATCATGGTTCACCCCAAAATAGAGTGAAAAATATAAAAAGAGGCAAGAAAACTCACATGGCAATAAGTATATAACGGAGATTATTTAAGAGTAGTAAACGTCGTTCCAAGATAAAACGTTCCAAGATAAAACGTCAGAAGGCACCTAAATATATATATATATATATATATATAATATATATATATATATATATATATATATATATATATCGGAGGGTTCCAATGAAAACCATATTATAAGTGAAAACAAGAACCACTTATTCACCATTGATCTTTTTGATCTATGGTTGAGATTAATTAATGGCATTTTAGTAATTAAATAAAAGATTATTAGTGTTTAAATATGCATTAAGGGTAAATTAGGAATAACACAAAATCATTAACTTGGTAACTACCAAGTATAATTAACAAAATTCCTAAATGTACTTTCATCTTTCATTTTTCTCTCACATCTCTCCTGTATTTAATAGAAATTTCATTTTACTCTCATCTTTCATTTTTCTCTCACATCACTCTTATAAAAATAAATAAACTAAAGAAAATGACTACTTATGCATTCGTAACATTGTGTTACGTATGCGTAACATTGTGTGTTACGTATATGTAACACTATCGTACATATGTGTATCACTGTTAACAAACCTATATGAAAAACCAGAACGAGTTACACATTTATACTTTAAACCAAAAAAAAAATTAGTGCTAAAAATATTTTTAAGAGTACATATATGTAACAGTGGAGTTACATATACGTACCAACATTTACATACATGTAACGAAATATAGTAACAACGAAAACCATTGAAAAACTTAAAAAATATGTATATATGGTGTGTGTGAATACAAGTCCAACTTACGTATACGTAACAAAAAGTACATGTATGTAAACAAAAAAAACTTACACATGCATAGAGTAAAATTATATAAACATTAAAATAATAGAGTTACACATACGAAAACAACACATAGGTACATATATGTAACAATAGAGTTACGTATATGTTACATATATGTGGTTATGATAAAATTAACAATCATCACGTTCTTTGTGTCCGTCTTTCTCATCAGTTTAGGTGTTCGTTTTGTTCATCATGCTTACATATACATATCCCACATGCTTTGAATCAATAACTGTCTTCTTCAATTCATCTTCTTTTCACCCAGATACTCCTTTTCATCCAATTCATAGTTATATTCATTTTGTAAATATATATGTAACTGAGATGTGATGATGATGGTGATGGAAATGCTGATTGATACTTCAAAGAACCAAAAGAAATAAAAGACGTGGTGCAGTTGATACTTTAAAAAACCAAAACAAAAACAATACGTGGTGCAGTTGATACTTCAAAGAACCAAAAGCGGTTTTCAAAAACTTAAACCACCCCAATAGATCATGTATTTAATGAAATAAATATTGGCTGAATATCCCGGAAACCTAGCCGCCTTGCCGGAGTTGATGGGTGTTGCGGTTAGGGCTTTACATCGTCACAACTCACGCCACGACTAGCTATCATGCCAACACTTTCAATCTGCACTCCATCAACAAGGGAAGAGGTGTGGCGGAACCTCTATCGACGCTTACTTACCGGTTACCATCGCTAAAAGATTAAAGATGACACACAGAGTCACCTTACATGCAAATCTTAAATCCAGTCCATCAAGAATCATGGACCTGCCACCATCATCCAAGCAAAAGTAACAGAGGAAGCAAATCACATTAAAACCTATGTTTGTTTGTGTCACACCCCAACCTTGACGGCGGAAACGTCGAGATGTGAGGGTTAAGATTGTTCACAACCACATAACACTATATTTAAATGTAAATATTAAAATTAAAAGTTTCAAAAGACATAACAAACATAAGTTTCCAACAAGAAATAAGTTTCAAACTAAACAAAACATTACATAAACATTTTACTTATTAAACTAGGTCCAAGTCCTAGTTTTAGTGCAAGCTTCAATAGACCACTTTAAACTTAGGGATTTCCTGAAACATGATAAAAATAAAAGGTCAACTATAAATAGTTGGTGAGTTCCAAGGCTTTCATACATAATATGATAAAGTTACAAGTAGCAATTCATGTCATAGGTCATAAGCAAGTAAGGTTATAGAACACATATCGTTACAATCAAACCTCGACTTGATTACAAGTATAAAAGATTGGCTAAGTGTATTTGGTTCCCATGATGAGCAAGCATACGTCATCAGGAGTCGGCAATACATCGACTTTAGCACCAAATAGGCTTGTCAGGCCCAAAGATCTAACACGTCGCCAGGCTAGCAATAGTTAATGATTGTAAACAAACTATGTATCTCATATAAACACTTACAACACACAAATAACCATGACAAAATATAAAGATGAATTGCAAGTGTTTTACAAGTCTAAACATTTACAAGTGTGTTATGTATAAGTATCATGGTTCACCCCAAAATAGAGTGAAAAATATAAAAAGAGGCAAGAAAACTCACATGGCAATAAGTATATAACGGAGATTATTTAAGAGTAGTAAACGTCGTTCCAAGATAAAACGTTCCAAGATAAAACGTCAGAAGGCACCTAAATATATATATATATATATATATATATATATATATATTACAAGATTTAAATTTAATAATAAGTTTTAATGAATTAACGAGGACTAAAGTTCAATTTGGGTATTTGGGAATTTTTATAAATACTTTAAATACAAAAGTATATTATTATATGTTAAATATAGAGAAAGTGAAATTGAATCGTCTATAATAATTACAAAAGTTTAAATATAATATTTGAGTAATTATTTGAAATAATCATAATATAAACAATATTATGTAAAAAAAACGTTTAGACCAACAATAATTTATTAATTATTATAAAATCCATTTTATAAGAAAATTATTCAAACAAGCTTTGCTAAAATGTTTTATAAATAAAATATTTTTATGTAAACTTAGAAAGATTATAGAAAATATTTGGAAGCTTTTGAAAATATTTGGAATTTATAAAAATAATTTTTATACATTTTAAAATTTTCTAGAATTAGTTTATTATGCTAAAACCTTTAAAAAAATAAAACATGAGGGTGCCCGGGTTCGAACCCGGGACTTCATGCTTTACAAGGCAATGTCTTAACCAGTGAACCAAGGCTTCAGCCGCGATACATCTTGGTTCTGAAAGTTTAAAAACATAAACGAAAAGAAAACCCAATTCCTTATGAACCCTAATTCCACAATCCCTAAAATTGAACCTGAATTCGTTAATGTAAGAGCCTGTAATCATGGGGATTTTGTTCCCCATGCTTAATCGAGCATATACATGTATGTAATTTACCAGAATAGATTCGAATTGAAGGTGGACCCAACGATGAGCAAGTCGCAGTCGAAGGAGATGCAAAATCGATGTAATTTACCCGAATAGGTTCGAACAAGTCATCAATGCGAGGAAGAGGATAACGATTCTTGATGGTAAGCTTGTTAAGCTCACGATAATCGATGCACATACGAAACGATCCATCTTTCTTCTTCACGAAAAGAACAGGTGCACCCCAAGGCGAAGAACTAGGACGCATGAAACCCTTCTCGGATAGCTCTTGAAGTTGACTAGAGAGTTCTTGCATTTCAGATGGTCCAAGTCGATATGGTGACTTAGCCACGGGGTTTGCTCCCGATATCAAGTCGATTTTAAACTCAACTTTACGCACGGGAGGTAAACCACTAAGGTCATCGGGAAATACTTCAGGAAAGTCTCGTACGATAGGGACATTCTTAAGTTCTTTCCCTTTGACTTTCGTGTTGACCACGTAAGCCAAGAAAGCCATATACTTCTTGCTTAAGCATTTTCGGGTTTGAGTGCAAGACATAAGTTTAAGTCCTTTGGAATATTTTTCACCGAACATCTTCAAGGTATCACCAGAAGGTAACGGTATACGTATGCACTTCTCGAAACAAATGATCTCGGCATGGTGTTTGGCTAACCAATCCATACCAATGATGACGTCGAAGCTTCCAAGTTTCATAGGAATAAGATCGATAAGAAAATCATGCGTTTCAAGACTTAAGATACAATCACGAATAATGACGTCAACGGTGATTGGTTCTCCATCGGCAACTTCAACGGTAAGTGGTCTTTCTAGTTTCGTATGTGGCTTAGCAAGTATGGGTTCAAACTCTAACGAAACAAAACTCTTATCGGCTCCAGAATCAAATTGGACATAGGCATAAGTTTTGTTAATAAGAAACATATCTGTTCAATTTTTAAGGTATTTAACGATATAGGTAAAGTATGAAAAGAATCGGATCACAAAAGTTAATAGGCGAGTTAACATACCATTCACCACATCGTTGTTTGCTTGTGCTTGGTTAGCGTTGATGTTGAAAGCACGTCCTCGGGCTTGTGGAACGTTACCCACAAGACGAGGGCATTGTGGGCGAAAATGATCAGGTTCCCCACAGTTGTAGCAAACACGGTTTGTGACCACAGCGGCATTGTTAGGTGCACGGTGGCAAGTCGCCACCAAATGACCATATTTACCGCAAAAGGTGCAAATGCGGCATGGTTGATTCCCCGGATGATGATACCTACACGTGTTGCACATAGGCTGAGGACTAGCATAAGCCCTAGCCCCAGGCACTTGTGCCACAGGTGCAGCCGCATGTACAAGTTGTCTTTGGGGTTGTTTGGGTGCAGCCATAGCATAGTTACGCGCCGGTGTGAACTTGCGCTTCTTGTTGTTATTGTTGTTGTTGGACGTTTCAGTGTTGGTCTCCTTAACGGCCTCGGTAGCCATCTTTTCCACCTTTTTGGCACCCTTCACAGACATGGTGCCCGCTCGTATATGGTTCTCGGTGAGTTGAGCGGTGATAGTAATGGCTTCTTCCAAAGTTGTGGGTCGGATACCCACCACAACATCTTGAATTTGGGGTGGTACACCTTTGATAAACTTCTTGATGTTGCGGGGGACAGTGTCGACCATATGAGGGAGCAGTATACTCAACTCATGATGCCTAGTTGAGTAGGCCAAATGATCACCATCGTTTTGCTTCAAATTCCAAAATTCCTCCTCCAACTTTTGCAGTTCGCTTCTCGGGCAGAACTTCGCGATGGCGATGTTCTTGAACTCTTCCCAAGTAAGTGCCAGAATAACATCGGGCCCACGATTGTTCTTCTCGCAATTCCAACAGGTGAGAGCCCTTTGTTGGAGCATGCTAGTGGCATAACGAACTTTGAGTGCCTCGGGACACTCACAGTTGACAAAAGTGTTCTCCATGCTCTCGAACCACTCAAGAAGACCAGTGGCTCCTTCCTTGCCACTAAAACTAGTGGGTTTGCAAGAGCTAAAGTGCTTGAAAGTGCAAGTTTGGTTGTTGCGCCCTTGGTTAGCACTATTCTCTCCATGGCTGTTGTTGCTAGAGTTGGTCATTAAGGTGCTATTGAGTTCAGCAACCATGGTTGGGATGACAGCAGCCATTTGTTGGGCAATCATGGTGGCTAGCTTACGATCGGAACTTCCACGCTTTCCATGATGACGAGACATGCTGGAATATGCAAAATGAGTTAGATACGAGGAAAAGAATAAAAAGGATTATAATTCAACAAGGATAAGGCAAGATTGTAAGGCACATGGAATGGTTCCATTTGGTAACGCATTACCATTTGGAAACGTTGACACGTCAAGGTAAGTTGACCCATTCGCCTTAGGAATTTGTGTATGTTGACCATAGTTTATCACTCATCCCAGAAATCCCCAGGTAAGCATAACTAGTCCCGTAGGATTTATGCGATATGCTTGCCTTAGCCCGAGGGCCTTTTGCCAGGAAATCCAGAATACAAGTGTCTATGTGTCACACAAATTTCTTAGGTTCATGAAATCAAAACCTTGATGAGATTTATATAGATTAGACATAACGTCTAAAGATCCAAATCATAAGCATAAGCATAAGTTTCCACGTGTTGAAGAGAATAAGATTAAGAGATTTCATGTTCGGGGAGTGTCAAAGAGTCAAAGCTAAGTTTAGGGAGACATATAACAAAGTTTAAACAATTACAAAGCAAACCTATGCTAAGGCATCAAGTTGCACATAAGTATGGTATAACATTATGTAGCATGTAAACAATATATATATATTTCCAAGAATATAATATATTCTATGGGGTTCATGCATAAGCTATATTCTAGGTCACCATTTCTAATAACCTAAATCCCTATAGTTATGGGCTCTGATACCAATCTGTCACACCCCAACCTTGACGGCGGAAACGTCGAGATGTGAGGGTTAAGATTGTTCACAACCACATAACGCTATATTTAAATGTAAATATTAAAATTAAAAGTTTCAAAAGGCATAACAAACATAAGTTTCCAACAAGAAATAAGTTTCAAACTAAACAAAACATTACATAAACATTTTGCTTATTAAACTAGGTCCAAGTCCTAGTTTTAATTCAAGCTTCAATAGACCACTTTAAACTTGGGGATTTCCTGAAACATGATAAAAATAAAAGGTCAACTATAAATAGTTGGTGAGTTTCCAAGGTTTTTATACATAATATGATAAAGTTACAAGTAGCAATTCATGTCATAGGTCATAAGCAAGTAAGGTTATAGAACACATATCGTTACAACCAAACCTCGACTTGATTACAAGTATAAAAGATTGGCTAAGTGTATTTGGTTCCCATGATGAACAAGCATACGTCATCAGGAGTCGGCAATACATCGACTTTAGCACCAAATAGGCTTGTCAGGCCCAAAGATCTAACACGTCGCCAGGCTAGCAATAGTTAATTATTGTAAACAAACTATGTATCTCATATAAACACTTACAACACACAAATAACCATGACAAAATATAAAGATGAATTGCAAGTGTTTTAGAAGTCTAAACGTTTACAAGTGTGTTATGTATAAGTATCATGGTTCACCCCAAAATAGTATGAAAAATATAAAAAGGGGCAAGGAAACTCACATGGCAATAAGTATATAATGGAGATTATTTAAGAATAGTAAACGTCGTTCCAAGATAAAACGTCACAAGGCACCTAAATATATATATATATATATATATATATATATATAATATATATATATATATTACAAGATTTAAATTTAATAATAAGTTTTAATGAATTAACGAGGACTAAAGTTCAATTTGGGTATTTGGGAATTTTTATAAATACTTTAAATACAAAAGTATATTATTATATGTTTAAATATAGAGAAAGTGAAATTGAATCGTCTATAATAATTACAAAAGTTTAAATATAATATTTGAGTAATTATTTGAAATAATCATAATATAAACAATATTATGTAAAAAAAACGTTTAGACCAACAATAATTTATTAATTATTATTAAAATCCATTTTATAAGAAAATTATTCAAACAAGCTTTGCTAAAATGTTTTATAAATAAAATATTTTTATGTAAACTTAGAAAGATTATAGAAAATATTTGGAAGCTTTTGAAAATATTTGGAATTTATAAAAATAATTTTTATACATTTTAAAATTTTCTAGAATTAGTTTATTATGCTAAAACCTTTAAAAAAATAAAACATGAGGGTGCCCGGGTTCGAACCCGGGACTTCATGCTTAACAAGGCAATGTCTTAACCAGTGAACCAAGGCTTCAGCCGCGATACATCTTGGTTCTGAAAGTTTAAAAACATAAACGAAAAGAAAACCCAATTCCTTATGAACCCTAATTCCACAATCCCCAAAATTGAACCTGAATTCGTTAATGTAAGAGCCTGTAATCATGGGGATTTTGTTCCCCATGCTTAATCGAGCATATACATGTATGTAATTTACCCGAATAGATTCGAATTGAAGGTGGACCCAACGATGAGCAAGTCGCAGTCGAAGGAGATGCAAAATCGATGTAAACGTTGATGATAACTCAATTAACCTTGTGTATAGCTTCGTATGACAAACTAGATCCAAAGCCCCTTATCAAATTCAAATCTTGATGTTCAGAAGATAGCGTTCGAGTATGTTACAGTTCGTGATAAACAAAGAGAATCGAATGAGATGTTTATTTTTATTTCAGGTGAAATTGATGATTGCAAACGATTAGAGTGAGATAAACGTTCGATTAGGTTTAGTTAATTGGGTTATGATTGGAGTTTAATGCTGAAACAGTTATGGATCTTAACGTGCTTCGGTTATACCTTCGAATGGAGTGGTAACCGATGTTTACCCTCAACTATTGGATGCATTCAAGTTCGAATCACGTATACGAAACGATTCGAAACGGTTTTGGGTTACGAAAACGAATGGTTTTGGTGTTCTAGGGCTCGCCGGAGCCGCGTCGGGCTTGCCGGCCGGCGACCGGAAAGACTGGGTGGGGTTTGGGTTAAATTTTTACACTTTGGCCCCCGTGGTTTAGGTTTTGTTATATCATGTTAAAAATTTTAAAAATTTAATTTTCATAAATTACATAAATACCCCCTAAAATTAATTTAGGTTTAAAGTTTAACTAACTTATTACTTTTAGCTATTACTATTGTTATTATTATTATTACAGTTATTAGTATTATTATTATAACTTGTATTATGATTACTACTATTAATATTAACATGATTAATATTATTTGATATTTTTATTTTTATTTTTAACTTTCATAATTAAAAGTTAGTGATGCTAATAAAGAATAATCATAAATAACACATGAGTTCCATAATTGTCAATAATGATGCTTATAAGAATAAACGAAGATTAATTTTTAATTAACAAAAAAATACGAGATGTTACATTTTGAAAAATTAATACTAAGGTCACGTGTATCTGTCGAACAAGCAGAATACCATTATCATCCACCGGTGTAAATGGTTCTAGAAAATCAAGTCAATGTTTTTTCGGCAACTCTTGAACTCAGATTTGAAATCGGAGCTTGCGACGATGAATTGGTTTGTTATTTCTGGGAGATTGGGTTTCTTTAATTGCTTGACCTCAAAAGTTAAGATTTAGTCAAATATAATTAAAATTACCATAAATATGTTAATTGTAAGATTACAAAAATACTCTTTTTTAATAAAATAAAAACATATATATTAAAAATGTATGATTGGTTGAAAGTGGTTGTTATGGTTTTCAATTATAAAGGTGGTTTTTATTTGATTCTTCCTCTCTCTCTCTCTTTCTCTCTCTCTCTCTCTCTATATATATATTATATATATATATATATATATATTATATATATATATATATATATATATATATATATATCATATCTCTACACCCGCTCATTCTCTCTCTCTATACTCCAACTTTAAAACTAACCCACCACCCACCATCGTCGTTGCCACCCCCACCACCCGCGGCCTACCGCCGCCACCACCACCATGACCCCCACACCTTCTCAACCCTAGATTGGGCTCCTACATCAGAAGCCTTTGCACCTATTCGGCTCCTTTTGTCCTTGTTTCACCTGACACCCACCACTAGATACGCCACCACCTACCTTATAAAATCAAACAGATCTAAGATCTCCACACTTAGATATGCTCCATCAACCCCCACAATCGGATTAAACATCCTAAGCTCCACCGAGGATGTAGGACTAAACATCCTTAGCACCACCACCAATGTCACACCCCAACCTTAACGGCGGAAACGTCGAGATGTGAGGGTTAAGATTGTTCACAACCACATAATGTTATATTTAAATGTAAATATTAAATTTATAGGTTTCAAGGATATTACAATCATAAGTCTTAAAACATGAAATAATCCCCAAAATAAGCAAAACGAAACATAGTTATTTTATTCAATTATCTAGGTCCAAATCCTAGATTATTGCAAGCTTCAAAAGACCACTTTAAACTTGAAGGTTACCTGAAACATGATAAAAATAAAAGGTCAACTAAAAATAGTTGGTGAGTTTCCAAGGTTTTCATACATAATATGATAAGGTTACAAGTAGCAATTCATGTCATAGGTTATAAGTTAGTAAGGTTATAGAACACATATCGTTACAACCAAACCTCGACTTGATTACAAGTATATAAGATTGGCTAAGTGTATTTGGTTCTCATGATGAACAAGATACGTCATCAGGAGTCGGCAATACCTCGGCTTTTAGCACCAAATAGGCTTGTCAGGCCCAAAGATCTATGACGTTGCCAGGCTAGCAATAGTTAATGACTGTAAACAAACTATGTATCTCATATAATCACTTACAACACACAAATAACCATGACAAAATATAAAGATAATTGCAGGTGCTTTACAAGTCTCAAACGTTTATAAGTGTATGATGTATAAGTATCATGTTTCACCCCAAAATAGTGTGAAAAATATAAAAAAAGAGGCAAGCAAACTCACATGACGAAATAAGTATAAAAATAAAGATTGATAATAAATGTTGTTCCAAGATGAATGTCACAAGGCACCTATATATATATATATATATATATATATATATATATATATTATATATATATATATATATATATATTATATTATAAGATTTAGGAAAAGAAACTAAATCCTTTGTAAAAAAATAACATAAGGTCTAATATAGATTTATTTAACTTACAATATTATATAAATTCTATTTTTTAAATATGTTTAATTATAACATTTGTAAAAATTTATAATAAATGTTAAAATGTTTTACAATAGTAAATTTATAAGAAATATTTAGATGACTTTTTAAAATATTTGAGGTTTATAAAAGCCATTTTTATAATTATTATAAAACTTCCATAATTAATTTAAGGCAAAAAAGGCTTTAAAAAATCACATGAGGATGTCCGAGTTCGAACCCGGGAACTACTGGATGTGGAGACAAGACTTAACCAGTGAACCAAGGCTCTTAGCCGCAGTTTATTTGGTTTTAAAAATGTTAAAAACATAAGCAGAAGATAACCCCAATTCCTTATGAACCCTAATTCCACAATCCCCAAAATTGAACTTTAATTCGTTAATGTAAGAGCCTGAAATCATGGGGCTTTTGTTCCCCAGGTTTAAATGAGCGAGTAGACGTATTAAATTACCCGATTCGATTTGAAACGATGCTAGGGACAACCGAAGAACAAGTCGCGGCCGTAGTTATCCAATCGATGAGCAAACCTCGATGGTAATCAAATTAAACTTGTGAATAGCTTCGTTTGATGAGTTAAACTTGAAACCCCTTATCAATTCGAGTTCAAAATGTCGGATGGGTGGTGAACAACTCGGCTACAGGTTGCGATGAAGATGGAATCGAACAGGGTGTTTGTATGAGTTTCAGGTGGAATTGAGAGTGTAGATAGATCAGGGATTGTTAAACGGTTCTCCATGCTTGATTAATTGAGTTATTATTGTGCGTTTAATGCCGAACGGCTCAATCGATTTGTGGTATCGGTTATACGATGGTTCGAGTAGTAACGGTGTTTTAAACACAATTAAATCATGCCTTCAAGTTCGAAACATGCATACGAAAGAGTTTGGAACGGTTTGGGGTCGTTTTCGAAGGATTTTGGTGGATTTTTAGGGCCACCGGACTTGGCCGGAGTTTGGCCGGAATTTTAGCCGGAAAAACGAGTTTAGAGGGGGAAGGGGGTTTGGTTTTAAAATTTTTACAGAAATGGTCCCTTTAGTTTGATTTGTGATATTTTATGCTTAAAATTTCCATTTTAAGTTTCTAAAATGACAAAAACAACCCCCTAACTTAAATAGTTTTAAACACTTATAAGTTAATAATTTTTTTATAATTATTATCATTACTAGCATTATTATTATTATAATCTATTATTATTAATGTTATTATTATTATTATTATATAATAATAATAATTATCATTATAACCTTACCAATTAAAGGATTAAAAAAACCAATTAAAGTAATCTGTATAAGCAACCCATAAGTTACATGAATGACATAATTAGTTTATACAAGAATTTAACAAAGTTAACATTTAATTAACAAAAAAAATCACATAGATCTGATTAGTAGACCAAATTAGGGTTTGTTAGGTGCTCCCACGGGTGTGATGGCGGTGCATGATAGAGGCTATGCTTTTTGATTTTCGAGTTGCATTAGGAGGAGCTTAAGGTGATATTGAGCTTTGATAGGTGTGGTGATGGTGTGATGGAGACGGTGGTGGTGTGATAAGAAGTAGAGGTTGTGGTGTGTGGAAGATAAAGATAAATGGTTGATGATGGTGTGGAAGATGAAGAAGGTGGTGGTTTGAAGTTCAGGTGATGGTTGTGAAGATGGTGGTGGCAGGAAAATGGGTGAAGAAGGTAAGTGTGTGTGTGTGTGTGTGTGTATATATATATATATTATATATATATATATATAATATATATATATATATATATATATATATATATATATATTATATATATATATATATATCTATATATATATATATATTATATATATATATATATATATATATAAAGAGAGAGAGTGTGATTATATATACCCAATTTTTTCTTTTTAATTTTTACAGATAATTTTTTTATATTAAAGTAAAATAAACCCAAAGGCATATTTGCCTTTTATATCTACTTAACAAATAGATGGGTGTTAACATCCTGAACTTAATTGTAACAAATTTTAAACCACAATGGTTAAATCAAACGTTTTTAAACTATTGGATGAAAAACGTTATAACGATCAAACCACAGGGACTAAAAGCGTAGTTACTCTATTGATTTAATAATAACTTGTGAACGAAAATTCATTACATAAAGATAACCAAATAATATCTCCCCCAACACTCACCACTATCATCATCTTCATCATCTTCATCATCATCATCAATGGAGCTCTGGTTCATCACCGTCGTCTCCATCTGCATCGCCGCCGTCCTCCACCACCTCCTCCGCCATCGCCACCGCAAGACTCCGCCGCTGCCTCCAGGCCCCTCCCTCCTCTCCTCCACCCTCCTCCTCCTCACCACCTCCCTCCCTCATCTCGAACCCACCCTCAAAACCCTCAAATCCACCTACGGACCCCTCATCACCCTCACCATCACCAACCGCCGTTCGATCTTCGTCGCCACCCACTCTCTAGCCCACCACATCCTCATCCAAAAAGGCGCCATCTTCTCCGATCGACCCCGAACGTTCGCCGTACGGAATATCTCCTCCGCCGCATACGGCCCCACGTGGCGCCTTCTCCGCCGCAACCTCGCCGCCGGCGTCCTCCACCCTTCCCGCGTTAGATCCTACACGTGGGCCCGCAAGTGGGTCCTGCAAATCTTGATCAATCGCTTACGGAATCACAAGAACGATGGTGGTGGAGATTGTGGGATTAGGGTTATTGAGCACTTCAATCATGCGATGTTCTGTTTGCTGGTGGTCATGTGCTTTGGTGAGAAGCTTGATGAGCATCGGATTAGTGAAATTGCTAGAGTTCAACGTCGATTACTGTTGTTAGTTGGTTCAGGGAGGTTTAATGTTCTTAATTATTTCCCTAAATTGGGGAAATTGTTGTTTATCACCAGGTGGAAAGAGCTTATGCAGATTAGAAACGATCAAGAACAGACCTTGATTCCGCTAATCGAATCGAGGATCAAATCGATCGAATCGGGTGCGCGAGATGAGGGATTTGTGGCGTATGTTGATACATTGGTGGATTTACAGCTTCCTGAAGAAGATGGTGGTGGTAAAAATGGTGGAAAATTGAGTCATAAAGAGATGGTGAGTATGTGTGGTGAGTTTCTTAATGCTGGTACTGACACGACATCCACTGCACTGCAGTGGATCATGGCTAATTTGGTTAAGTCTCCTCGTATCCAGGGGAGACTTTATGACGAGATTGTGGGGGTGGTGGGGCCGCCATCGGCCCCATCACCACCCGAGGTGGGACCGGTTATAAACGAAGATGATCTGAACAAAATGCCGTATCTGAAAGCGGTTGTTTTGGAAGGGTTGAGGAGGCACCCACCCGGGCATTTTGTGTTGCCACATAGGGTGACGAAAGAGGTTGAGGTGGAGGGTTACATGATTCCGGAGGGTGCGACTATTAACTTCATGGTGGGTGAGATGGGTTTGGACCCGAAGGTGTGGGACGAGCCGATGGAGTTTAGACCAGAGCGGTTCTTAGGGAGTGATGAGTGTGATGGTGGGTTTGATATAACGGGGAGTAAAGGGATAAAAATGATGCCTTTTGGTGCGGGAAGAAGGATATGTCCTGGGTCTGATTTGGCTCTGTTGCATTTGGAGTATTTTGTCGCGAATTTGGTTTGGTATTTCGAGTGGAGTGTTGCTGATGGTTATGATGTTGATCTTCTGAGAAGGTTGAGTTCACTGTTGTTATGAAGCATCCTCTAAGAGTTAAAGTTTCTTCTAGGGCTGAGAAGATGAACCATTTGAGTAGTTGAGTTGGTATGTGCTTGTATGTGTATATGTTTATAATGAACAAAAATAAGAATGTTCACTTGATTGTGCATGTTATGTTGTAGTATCTTGAAGCAAATATATTTGATTTTAAGCATACGTTACGATTTACTATGTTTTTGCACACTTGGTTAGTTGCATATACAATGGTTCTTTGTGGAGAAAATGCTTGAATGACGAACTCTAGTGATTTAAAGAGACGATAACGTGAAGAAATCTAAGCCGAAGATTAATGAGTGGACATAACGTGGAACCAATCTTATTTGAAGATTAACGAGTAAACATAAGATAGCACTACTGATAACAACAAATGTTGATTAAAGATAAATGAGTAGACGTAAGATATATTTTTGACGTACACACAAATGATTAGAAATCATTGTGTTTATACGGTGATACGTAATCTTTTTATATATGATATATTATATATTGTAATAACATATATTATAAAATAATAAATAGCAATCTAACTTATGCTTTTCACATAAGTTCACATATGCCATATTGTAATTAAGAAAAGTAATCTTCATCAAAGTTTTAATCCAAATGACAACATTAATAAAAACAAATGTGATATAACTTATGTTAATAACATGAGAGTTCATATGGATCACATGGTCATTATAAAAAATAGAGTCAAAACTCATTCCGATAACTTAATGAACCCATGTGATCCAAATGGTGGAGGAGATTCCCACATGATATGTAAAATTTAAATGGCGTTGCTAAACTAAAATTGGGCAAAATATTGTATGGGAATGATGGTGGCTAAATCTCTCATATGATACAATGAACAAGTGGAACTCCAATTATACTCTTCATTGCTCCAGCAGGCGGTGATAAAAGAATTAATACATGAGAGTAGCAATTTTAATAAACTAGTATTAAGTTTATGCGTTACGGGGATGGGTAAAAACGTGCCTAGTAATATTAATGTTATACCACTATCAACGACCTTAAAGAAAAAAATAAAGTCCAACGAAATTAGACCTAAAAATATTGAATCACACCCACACACAAATGAAAAACATTAAATACAATAACTAAGTCGATCAATGACCCAGTATGTTGCGAAGGAGCTATTAAATGGAAAAAATAAGCACAACAATATTGAACCATACACACACATTACGACGTATTAACTCTTAAAATTTAAACCGAAATGTAAAACGAAAAAACTATAAAAGATGATAAGTATAGAAGAGTAGAATTGAAAATGAAAACATTATAGAGGTTAAATAGTAAATAATGTAAAAGTATTAGATTTATAAAAAATTGATAGGATCTCAGCCCTTGGTTTAATCGATTGAACAAAATAGCAGCGGAATAGCTCAGAATTAGACAAATTCAAACAAGAACATTCGATATAAGACGATAAAAGAATGTTGTTATAGAGAGAGAAATATCCGACAAAAGGAATATTGCATTAAGATTGTCGGCCTCAAAGGCACGATTACAGGTGAGTCGTCCTTCCTTATAAAGGAAAGAATGACGTAGGCTGATGTCACTTGAAAGTGACATGTAACCGTTTTATAACTACTGATGTTTAACAACTACTGAAGATGTCAACAACTGACATCTTCTTACAAATGTTCCTAAGTGTTAAACATCTTATTTACAACTACTGAAAAACATAAAACTACTGATACTACAACAACTGAAGAACAACCTCTTCAGTTGTTTACAAGTACTGAAAAGGAAATAAAACTACTGAAAAGTAAACAAACTACTGAAAGGAAAAGAAAACTACTGAAGAAGAAAAATCATCACAACAACTGAAGAAGCCCTCTTCAGCTGTTGTCATCAGCTGTTAACATCAGCTGATGTCTTCAGTACTTGAACATCAGACTTTGTCTTTCAGCTGTTGATCTTCAGTCTTTGTCTTCAGTACTTGTTGAAGTCTTCAGACTTTAGATCTTCAGCTGTTGTCTCAGTCTTTGTCTTCAGTACATCAGAAATACTTCAGCAGTTGTATTCTTCAGACTTTGTAGAACAGCTGATCAGGTCTTCTTCAGCTGTTGTGATGACTTGTGGGACTTAGAGGTTTCTCTGATCAGGCTCATTGGTTCTTTTGGTCCAACAAACTCCCCCTGAACCAATGCAGCCAAAACCTCTAAGTTATTGACGAGTCCCACTTATTTTGGCAGATAGATTGGTCTTTTTATCCTCTTGATCAGATGAGAAGTGACCCTTTTTCAGCACAGGCCTGGGAAGAAGTCTCTGATGATCTGTTTGGCATGATATGGTTGGGAGCTCTGTATTGGGGACTTGGACACCGAGCTGTTGCCCCAACCATGAGATCTACTTCCCGTGTATCAGCCTATATGATTCCCTGGTGTAAGCCCTTAAAAACATGATTTGCTCATCCATTGTCAGCACCTCGGGCACACCATCAAATAATCCTTCTCGGCCATACACTTCAGATATGTACTTGGCCTGTTTTCCATTCTTGAGCTCAACCGTGGTTATTTGTCTATAAGCAAACTCATCTGGATGAGTCCCTTCTAAGAGCAGGTTGAGCTCATCTTGTTTGAAGTTTTCAAGTCTTTTGTAAACCAATCCCTTCTTTATAATTTTGTTCTCCAACATCTTTTGAGGTGGTTGTTTGGCTTCATAGGCTTTCTTGAACTCTTCTACGATTTCCAAGGTGACACTACAAGAACCACAGTGATGTCTTCGTCGACAACCCTCTTCACTTGGCCCTTGTATTTTGAAGGAATTTCTTTCTTGACAATCAGGTGTGCCACCCTAGGATCAGGCCATATCCTTACTCGTTCCCTTTGGTATTGAAAGGTATTAGCAAGGGTGTACAATCTTAATATTTCTTTCTTCATGCTAATCATTGAAGAGGATGTGGCATATGCTTTGTCAATGCTTTTCAGCATTTCCTCATCATGTCGTTGCATCTGTTCCTCTTCAATCTTTATCATTACATCATGCATTTGAGAAGCAGGAGTGATGGACATTGGTTTAGCCTTAGGCAAAGTAATAACTGCAGAGAGTGGCAGTCTGTCTTCATCCTCCTCTTCATCTTCATCAGGCCTCAGTACCTTTCTTTTCTTTTGGCTAGGTACATCACTGGCAGTGGGTTTTGGGGGTAAAGGATTTGGTTTTGTGGGTTGGATGGTTGGTTTAGAGGGTAAAGGGGTTATTTTAGTGGGTTGTGGAGATAGTGATTTTGAGGATTGAGGCTTTTCAGACTGTTTTAGCATTTTGGCTGTAAGGGAGGCTTTGGTAAATTTTGTCAGTTCTTTTCGATTCCCAACCCCAGCTTCATTCAGTACCTCAATCACTAAACCTTTGGAGTATTCTTCAGACGAACAAATCTTGGTGGTTATTGCCAAGATGTTGTCCCTGGTCCAGGCCCTTATTTCCATTAAAGATCTTCCCAAGTATTTAGCTATAAATCTGATCATTATCTCCAGCCTTTCTCTTTCTAAGGCATCATAGCTAGCCATCTTGAATTGATCTCCTCTGTTTCCATCCTTCTGATCTCGGAGTCTAGTTGTTTGATGTCAAAACCCTGCCTATACAACTGCTCAATGATTTTATCCATTGAACGGTTATGGTTGGCGTCAGCTTCTTTCATCATATCCTTCAGCTCCTTCTCCTTCTCAGACTCTCCTTTTCTCTTTTGATATGTGACATGAAAATCTTTTTGACTTTCATTCACTGCAGCTCCCTTCACACTCTCCTTCTCATTCTCATTTACAAACTCAGATTCTTTCGCCTTCTCCCCATCTATCATCCTTTTCCTTTTTCCTTAACTAACTGACTCTCCCCCTTTTGGTTGCATTGGATGCAAGGGTTTGAGCAGTAGAAAGGATTTAGTCACCAACTCCTCCACCAAGGGTTGTATTATAGGAAGCCTCTCATCAAGGGCTTTGATCACGATATCTGTGATCATGGGAGTGATGAGAGGTAGGAATTTTTGAAGGGTAGCAACTGATTGATCAGGATGGTTCTGTTCCTGAGAATCAGTGCCGAAAGCAGAGGCTGGTGGCTTGGAAGTATATACTGGCTCAGTGTGTAGGGGACCTTCAGAAGAAGGTGCCATCTGTGGGTGTATTGTGGTGGCAGATGGACTTGCATCCTGAGACATCTTGGCCAGCAGCTCTTTGAGTCTGCTAACCTCATCCTCGAGAATGGTGTTTTGAGCAACTACATCATAGAAGAAGCTCAGGTCATCATCAGTTGATACTGAATCACCTGACCTCCTGACAGAGTCAGGATGAACATGCCTTGAGTGTAGATCAATGATAGCATGTGCCCCTTGTTCTTGGTTCTGGGGACTTCCAGCCTCAGGACTATGTCCTTCATCAGCTGTTGCCACTGGTGAGGTCTTAAGATGTTACCAACTGCACCCTGGTCATTTGCTGAGGCAGAGACAGTGGCAGCCTCACCAGAAGTTTGCACCTCCTTATCTACACTAGAAGATGAAACATGATAACCCCTGTGCTGTGGGTTGACAGAAGCATGTGGATCCTCCCCCTCAGGTGTTAAAGTTATCCCAGTAGTGATTGGTGTCTGGGTGGGGGGTGAGGAATGCAACTGTGTCAGCACCTTTGCAACAATTATCGTAGGGCTTTGAGGGGCGGTTGCATCAAGAGAGGGTGTGGAAGCAGTGTGCACCCGGGACAGGTGGTGCTCTTCAATGGTAATCCCCTCAAGTGAGGAGGATCCCAGCAGTGTGGCTTCCCTTTGAGTGGTTGCTTCAGGTTCCTGTTGAGAGGCAACCTGAGCGGCTTCAGCTGGTGGAGTCATAGTCTCTACTGGGGGGTTATTTCCAGCAGATAACCTGCGTTGGTGCAGCAGGAGCATCCACAGGGGACTCAATTCCCTGAGTAGCTTTCTTAGGCTTCTTCTTTGTGGGTTTGGAGGGGACTTTGGATGTGGAAGTGGAGGCTGTGGGTTCCAGCTGCGTGGGTTTGCGCAGCTTGGCAGCCTGTTTGAGAATTTGGTCAGTGTTGTGTCGGGAGTATACCTCCGGCAATACAGCCAAAGCAGGGACTCCCAGACCAACTAGTCCCTCAGCAGAAAGCTATTCTCTATTATGGCCATTATAAACCGAGGATATAGTATCCAACGGTTAGAAAGTGGTTTTGTGGCCATATCCTTGATTTCAAGAAAAATTATTTCAGAAAAGTTTAGTGGTTCTTGTTCAAGGATAGAGAACAATACCTGTTGCCATCTGGAAGACAGTTGATCCCAAGAGGAAGTCTTCGGGGCCAGGCAAACATTTACCATATGAAATATTAATCGTTCAGCATCTGGAAAATGTTTCTTCAGGATTGTTGAAGCACTAAGATCACCCTGATATCCATGTTGTCCAAATGAAAGATCAAGTTGGCGCTTAGGATATCCAACAGGGTAGGCAGCATCATCTAACAGTAATGTCTGGCGGATGGTAGCAGTAGAGATGACCACCTTATGCGAGTTGATAGATGAATGGATAGATTCTCCATTAACGGTCGCATTCATCCAGAACTGATGTAGCGAATCGGCATAAATGATTGGATTTAAGAGGAAAGCCGTTTTCAGTGGGGATTGAACCATAAGATCTATAGCAGTATCAAATTTGGTCCAAAAGGGCGATTTTTTGAGGTACGCAACACAGTTGTGTCGAGGCTTGAGTTGCATGGTCGCCATTAATGAAGATGAAAAGTTTTCAGAGCTTTTGAAATTTTAGGTCGTGAAAGAATGAAAAACTCTAAAAGAGGGATCAGGTATATATAGAGTACGGGTTATGAAACGACTGAAGGTTTTGGTGTTAGTCATCAGTATTTGAATCTACTGATGACGTGGTATTAACTTTCAGAAGTTTGAAACGACTGATGAAATTGATGTGGTCAGCAGTTATAAAACAACTGAAGACATGGTGTTTACAATCAGACGTTGAAACAACTGAAGTCTCTGATTTAGGCATCAGTAGTTTTAAAAACTACTGAAGACAAGTTGGACTTCAGATGTTGAAACAACTGAGGACTTGGTATTAGCCATCAGTAGTTGTGAAACTACTGAAGACCGTGGTTTTGCCATCAGTTGTTGTAAACAACTGAAGACTTGGTGTTAGTCATCAGTAGTTGTGAAACTACTGAAGACATGGTATTGCTTCAGTTGTTTATGAAGAAACAGCAGTTTGTGAACTACTGAAGAGAGAGTACTCATCAGTAGTTGTCGTCAATTCTTAGCCTTTCAGCTGTTTCATACTGTCCTCAACACTTACTCATCAGCCTTTTGCTGTTTTCAGTTGTTTCATAGGACATCAGTACTTATCTGTTTCTACTGATTTCAGTAATTGTAACTACATCAGTAGTTTAGAACAGATAAAGTACAGTACTTCAAGCATTTAGCCTTCAGTAGTTATAAAAACTACTGAGGGTAAAATAACTCATCAGTACTTATATGTGACATGGTGACCAATGATCATCAGTAGTTACTGAGATCATCAGTAGTTGTCACTTATTCTAGCTGCAGCATACCAAACCTTAACACCAGGTTGTGGAAAGTTGAACTATCCAAAGGCTTAGTAAAAATGTCTGCAAGCTCATCAGCACTAGGCACAAACATAGGATTAATTAGACCCTTTTCAAAACAATCTCTTATAAAATGATGTCTAATTTCTATATGTTTGGTCCTAGAGTGCTGGACAGGATTTTTGACAATGCAAAGAGCTGAAGCACTATCCATTAATAATGGAGTCTTAGTCTCTGTAATGCCATAATCCAAAAGTTGATTCTGAAGCCATAGTATTTGGGATGTACAACTTGCAGCAGCAATGTACTCGGCTTCAGCAGTGGATGTAGCAACAGATGTTTGTTTCTTACTCTGTCAAGAAATCAAACAGTTGCCTAGGAATTGGCATCCACCAGAAGTTGATTTCCTGGTCAACTTACACCCTGCATAGTCATTATCAGAGAAAGCAACTAATTTGCAAGAATGTCCAGTGGAATACCATAAGCCTAGAGATTGTGTCCCTTGCAGATATCTAAAGATCCTCTTGACTGCAATCAGATGAGACTCCTTAGGTGCAGCCTGAAATCTAGCACAAACACATGTAGCAAACATAATATCTGGTCTAGAAGCTGTTAAATACATCAAGGAACCAATCATACATCTGTAAAGGGTTTCATCAACACCTTTACCTTTCTGATCAACATCCAATTGTGTGGTGTTGCACATGGGAGTAGAACAGGGTTTACAATTTTGTAAATCAAACTTATTCAAAATATCTTTTATGTATTTAGACTGATGAATGAAAATCCATCAGCTTTTTGTTGATTTGCAAACCTAGAAAGAACTGTAATTCTCCCATTGCACTCATTTCAAACTTCTGTTGCATTAAGTTTTGGAATCCACACACATTGGGATCAGAGGATGCAAATATAATATCATCAACATAAATTTGAACAAGTAGCTTATGCTGATCCACCTTCTTAATAAATAAAGTTTTATCTATGGAGCCCTAGTGAAATTATTCTGTAGAAGAAAGTTTGATAAGGTCTCATACCAGGCTCTAGGTGCTTGTTTCAACCCATAAAGAGCTTTATCAAGCTTATATACCCATTCTGGGTGCTTATTATCCTCAAAGCCTGGTGGTTGACACACATAAACTTCTTCTTTTATGTTACCATATAGAAAAGCACTTTTGACATCTATTTGAAAAACTTTAAGATTGTGGAGTGCAGCATAGGCTAAAAACAATCGAATGCTTCCAGTCTGGCTACAGGGGCAAAGGTTTCATCATAATCAATACCTCTTCTTGTGCAAACCCCTGCACAACCAGTCTGGCCTTGTTCTAACAATTAGCCCATTTTCATCAGTTTTATTCCTAAATACCCATTTAGTGCCTATTGCACACTTACCTGGGGGTAGAGGAACAAGCTCCCACACTTGCTGTTCTTGAACTGAAGAAGCTCAAGCTGCATGGCTTCAACCCATCCATTGTCTCTCAAAGCTACATGATAGTTCTTTGGCTCTAGCTGACTGATGAAGAGAGCATAGAAGCAGAAATTGGACAACTGGCTTCTGGTTGAGACACCAGCATTGATATCACCAAGGATTTGAGATATTGGGTGATTTTTCAGCTCTTGGTAAACAATCAAATCTGTGCAAGTGTTTGTAGATCTTCAGCAGCAGCAGATATTGATGCAGATTCTTGAAACCATGAAGATGGTGGCAACTCAAATGAAGTTGAGGATGCAGAAATCTCATCAGCATTTGTTGTGGATGGTGCGGCTGGAGCTACAGGAGCATCAGGTTTAGAGGACTCAGGCAGTTGATCACTAAACCTGAAGAGGTGATTACTACTATCATCATCATCTTCATAGTAACACCAGGTGGTGAACTGTTGACAGGAGCAACAGCAGGAGATTGATAAGGAACATATTGCAGTATGTCCAAATCAAAGAGCTCCACAGGGCTTTGTGGAATCTTGTCCTTTGGAGATTCATTGAACTTGACATGTAGAGTCTCTTCAACCATCTTTGTTCTGCAGTTGAAGACTCTGTATGCCTTGCAAGTTGATGAATAACCAACAAAGTACCCTGCATCCACCTTAGGATCAAATTTCTGGAGCTGATCCTTTGTGTTGAGAATGAAACAGGGACACCCAAATGCTCTAAAGAATGAAATGAGAGGGGCCAAATGATGTAGAACTTCATATGGAGTCTTCATCAACCTCTGATTTATTAGCACTCTATTCTGCACATAGCATGCTGTGTTGACAGCTTCAGCCCAAAAGGTCAATGGCAGTCCAGAATCAGCCAACATAGACCTTGCAGCTTCAATGAGGGTCCTGTTCTTTCTCTCCACAACTCCATTCTGTTCAGGAGTTCTTGGAATACTAAACTGCCTCTTTATTCCCTTGGAAAGGTAGAACTCATCAAGTGTATTGTTCCTGAATTCTGTTCCATTGTCACTTCTAATACACTTGACTGAGAGGGAATACTGCTTCTCAGCATACAACACAAAGTTTATGATCTTCTGTGCAGCTTCATCCTTTGAATGTAGAAAGAAAGTCCATACAAATCTGGAGTAATCATCCACAATTACCAGACAGTATTTCTTCTTTGCCATGCTCATCACTCTCACAGGACCAAAGAGATCCATGTGAAGAAGTTGTAAGCAAGCAGTGGACTTTGGTTCTTCAATAGGTGGGAATGAAACCTTGTGCTGTTTTCCTTTCAAACAAGCAGTGCAGTTGTTTTCACACTTGAACTCCTTCATAGGCATTCCCCTTACTAAACTATGGTGTATCAGCTGATTCATGTTCTTGAAGTTAACATGTCCCAGCCTTCTATGCCATAGATTAGATTCTTGAGGAGAGGCCTTGGAAAATAGGCAAGGATGGCCTTTGAGATCTATTTTCTTGGAAAGATCTAAGGCATACACTCTTCCTGTCCTGTTGGCCTTCAGGAGAGTGTGAGCATCCAATACCTTGTCAATTAAACTCAGAACTTTAGATGACAGAATCCTGCAGTTCTGGCTTGTGAAAAGGGCAACATGGCCTTTGTCACACATTTGACTAACACTCAAGAGGTTATACTTGAGATTTTCCACATGATTGACATCATCAAACCTATTTCCCCATTGGAAACAAAGCCCTTCTCGATGATGTAACCTCTTGCATCATTGCCAAAGGAAACAAACCCTTCCTTCCTGGAGAGTAGTCATTAAGAAGTGAGTTGTTCCCAGTCATATGCATAGATCCCCACTGTCTACATACCAGATGCTACTTTGGCATGTTGAAGAACCCTGCATAAATAAACAATCAGTTAGTTTTGGAGACCCAAACCGTTTGGGTTTGGGCCTGGTCTCATCAATAGATAGTAAACTAACAGGTTTATTGGGCACAATAGCTTGAGGTGAAGGAGATGGTGTAGAAGAGGAATCCTTTGGCTTGGATCTCCTTTTCTAGGGTTTCAACACAGGGCCATCAAGTTGGTTAACTCTTCCCAACAGATGTTGAACATCATTACCAGCTGTGTCTGATTCTGGGAAAGAGCTTTCAGCTCTTCAGACACATTGGTATTGGTGTTTGATGATGAGTTCTTGTGTTGCACCATCTTCTTTTGAGCAACCTTAGCTATTGCCTGTTGCACTCCTTCCTTTTTAGATTTCTTTTTGGACATAGGAGTAACAGGATTTGATGCTGCTGGTACAAACTTGGACTCAAACTCAGTTTTCATTTTAGCCAAGTTTTCTTTCATTTTCTCCTTTTGTTTGAGTTTGGATCCCTTTTTGTACCAACAATCATCTGTGAGATGATTGAATAGACCACATATTTCACATGGTTTCTTCTTCATCTTCTGTTGATCATCAACCGAAGAAGATGAAACTACTGAAGACTTGCTCTTCAGCAGTTTAGAAGCACTTTTTGCCTTCTTGTCACCTTCTTAGTAGGCTTCAAATCCTTCCTACTGACAGTTTTCTTCTCTTTAGTGCTGTCAGTTATTGGGATTTGAACTCCAGATGTTATCCCCTGCTCTCCAGTACTCTCAGTACATCTAGGGAACACTTGGGTTGATCAACTCATTGATCATGTGAGTGTCAGCAGTTGAACAATCAATATTAGCTGATAGGTTCACAGAGGGATTACTACTGACTTCAACTACTGATGGTGCTTTATCAAGTAATGAATCACATGATGAGGTGGATTGGTCATTACTTTCTCCATCAGATTCTACTCCTGCTCTTGAAGCAAAATCTGTAGGAGGAGCAGTGTGATTATAACCAATTCCAAACTTCACATTGGAAGCTGTTTGCTTACTAAGAAGCATTTCAAAGCCCTTGCAAGATTGTACCCATCGATCACACTCTACTTGGGTGACAGCAAGAGTATCTTTGAGGTCTTTGTACTTCTCTAAGAGTACATCCTCCCGAGCCTTATCATCAGAGATTTGGCATTTTAATTTATAAATCTCATCAGTTTTTCTTTTAGCACAGACTCAAACTCAGCTTTATTTTTGGAAATTATTTGTTCTAGCTCTACATTTTTATTGATTAAAGCCACATTTGCTTCTCTAATAGAGGCAAATGCTGCTATGCAAGTTTCAGAACATAATTTGGCCTTAGCCTCAGAGGATACCTGTGATACCTTTGTTGAAGAGGTACTTGAAGATGATCCATCAGAGGATTCCAAAGCCATGAGAGCTAGATTTCCAAAAGGATGCTCACCACCATGTTGACCAGCACCTGAGAACAGTTGTTCATTACCAGACACATCATCTGGTAACTGCTCCAGTCAACAACTCCTGGTGTGAAGAAGCTGTGTTGTTGAAGTTGATTAGGTTGATGAGATTGGGATGGTTGAGGCTCAGGGAGTGCATGTGGTTGCTGAGCAGTGGGTGCTTGAACCTGGCATGGTTGTGGCATGTAATAGCATGGGTATGGATATGGCATTGGCCCATGTGGAACAAAATATGCAGGAGATTGTGATTGATGATGATAACCAGAATTGACAGATTGTCGCCCTCTGTTTTGTTGACTATTGCCAGGGAAAGTCACAAAAGGTGCAGGAGAGTTAGATCCAGATGATCTACATTCTCTTGCAAAGTGTCCAAGCCTGTGGCATTTTTGACACTTCAACTTACTCTTGTCAAAACCAACTTTGGTTTTACCAGAGAGTCCTGGGAATTTCCTTCCAGTTCTTTTGTAGAACTTCTGAGATCTGATATTTATCAAGGCCATTTGGCTCAAAATATCCATCTCTTCTAAGTCATCATCAGCAATCCTTTGAGATCATCCATGATGAAACATAGATTGTCACTATTACTACCAGCAGAATAACTATCAACACTCACAAGGCAGATCAGAAGTGTTTGTAGAGAAATCAATATGCTCATCATACTGGCTTTCAGATGACGCATATTCTGACTTGATGTCCAATCAGGGCAGTGTTCCCTTGGACAAAATCCTCAGTAAGCTTGCCAGATGAAACCAATTTCCTTTTCTGCTCTATCTCTTTCTCGAATGTAAGCAGTTTCCATGAAGTTGGGTGAGAGATAGGCGATCAACATCAGCATTTGAGCGTAGAACAATGGTATATGTGTCCCATCTCTCAGGCAGTGATCTTAGGATCTATGGTTCATCTGACTCCTGGTATATTCATGTTTAACCATTTTCAATTCAGAGATTAAACATGAAAACCGCTCAAATTGTTGAGTCAGAGTCTCACCCTTTCTATGAGAGAAAGTCTCATATTGTTGGGCGAGGATTTCCCTGTTGTTTGCTAAAACCTCATCAGTACCACCAAATTGTTCTTTGATGGCATTCCAGAGGTCATGAGCAGACTCACAATGCAGAAGCCCAGAGTAAATCTCATTAGGAATAGCCATAGCCAAAATTCCATGGGCTTTTGTATCGATTTCAAACAACTTCTTGTCCTCATCGGAGTATTGCTCCTTCTTCTTTGGAACCAACTGGTTTGTTTCCGGATCATTCACCATTGGCTTATGTGGTCCATGTACCACAGATGTCCAACAACCTGCACTATTTACAGACAGGTGATGGAGCAATCTTCTTTGCCAAATGTTATACTCATTCCTCACCAAGATCGGAGGCTTGGTAGAGGATCCAGTATTGAAAGGATCATTCGAAGAAGTAGTCATTGTGAAAATTCAGACAGATTCAAGTAAAATCACAATATATTTAGCTCAGAACCACACAAAACCTCAAATAAAACGGCCAGAAGCGATACACTCTCAATCTCTATAACAGATCCTTGCGAAATTGCTAATTCGATCAAACTTAGAGCGATTGAACAGTTTCAATGATCAATTGTTAGATCGATCAATGATTAACCGGCTTTGATACCATTTGATAGGATCTCAGCCCTTGGTTTAATCGATTGAACAAATATAGCAGCGGAATAGCTCAGAATTAGACAAATTCAAACAAGAACATTCGATATAAGACGATAAAAGAATGTTGTTATAGAGAGAGAAATATCCGACAAAAGGAATATTGCATTAAGATTGTCGGCCTCAAAGGCACGATTACAGGTGAGTCGTCCTTCCTTATAAAGGAAAGAATGACGTAGGCTGATGTCACTTGAAAGTGACATGTAACCGTTTTATAACTACTGATGTTTAAAAACTACTGAAGATGTCAACAACTGACATCTTCTTACAAATGTTCCTAAGTGTTAAACATCTTATTTACAACTACTGAAAAACATAAAACTACTGATACTACAACAACTGAAGAACAACCTCTTCAGTTGTTTACAAGTACTGAAAAGGAAATAAAACTACTGAAAAGTAAACAAACTACTGAAAGGAAAAGAAAACTACTGAAGAAGAAAAATCATCACAACAACTGAAGAAGCCCTCTTCAGCTGTTGTCATCAGCTGTTAACATCAGCTGATGTCTTCAGTACTTGAACATCAGACTTTGTCTTTCAGTTGTTGATCTTCAGTCTTTGTCTTCAGTACTTGTTGAAGTCTTCAGACTTTAGATCTTCAGCTGTTGTCTCAGTCTTTGTCTTCAGTACATCAGAAATACTTCAGCAGTTGTATTCTTCAGACTTTGTAGAACAGCTGATCAGGTCTTCTTCAGCTGTTGTGATGACTTGTGGGACTTAGAGGTTTCTCTGATCAGGCTCATTGGTTCTTTTGGTCCAACAAAAATTAAAAGAAAGAAAAAGAAAGACATGTGCAACCTTCAATGCCTAGTGTACAACAATTAATGCAATTTTAGGTTGGTAATTAGTAATATTTAAAAGGACTCGTTAAATAGACACCCTATGATTTTAAATCAACACTCCAAAATTCTATACGTGTCGTATAGGGCTATATGGGACGTATAGCTCTCTGACAGTCCTCCTGATTTTTCCTCGTTTTCAGTATATTCGACCTTATACGCCGCGTATGAACCCATACACGACATATATAGAGTATCGATTTATCTGGGTGTGTGTTTTTATATTAAGACCCTATTTAAATAATGAAAGCATGGAAAAAGAAAGTGTAATGAGAATATACAAAATGGTATGGTCATTGGTACACTTCTCAATTATAAATCATCACCTTTACATATCTATACATATTGTATAACACTATATGAATCGTATAGGGGGTCACTATATTGGGCGGCGGCCCCCTGAACTTTTCTTTGTAATCAGTGTCGAAATTTGTTATACGCGTCGTATAGGCTTATATTTTTCGTATAGGAGGTCGTAGATGGTTATATGGGGCATATAACCCTTTTACAGCCCCCCTGAATTTTCCTCGTTTTTCAGTGTTTTCGACCCTATACACCGCGTATAGGTTATACGAAGCATATGGAGGGCGTCGATTTATAACAACGAGTGTTTTAATATTAGGACCCATATAAAAATAAAAATTAAATGTAAACTTTATATAGTTTAGTCAAAACATCAGGTTTCATCTAAGTTTCAAATCTTTAACACGTTTAAGTCATCAACATTTCATGTTTTGACATTTTTTGTTCTTAAACCAATAGAAACTAACGTGTCTGTTAACCTTCAAGTGAACAAAAAAATAAATAAATTACAAGTATGATAGGAAGATTTGAGATTTTGATGCCATAAACAAGCATATTCGTGCTATTTATCAATTTAACTCGTAAACCTCAAACAAGCAACGAGACACCTACTGTAATTATTAACTGTCACTCTTTGCTAAATCAATATTTCAGATTCATTGAGCTTGGATATTACGATTTATCTTGTTTAGATCTAGAAATTAAAATTAAGATGGGTGGACGTGTGTGAATCAAAGAACAATGAGATGGATAATAATAATATTATGATTTCATTGATGTTGATAAACAATTTTACAATAAGAATCATAGATGGCTGGTGAAATCAAACCCACCCAAAGAAGAGGATTTCTCCTTGGATGGTGATTTATACCAAGAGAAACACACACATAAAAGCCACACTTGCATAAATGCACTAGTGGGTCTATTTATACTAATATTACAACATGACCTAATTTTGACTTTCTAATTGTCTTGATGTAGACTTGACATGTTGAATTGTCTTGTTTTGTTGTAATCAACTTGGTCTCTGAACTTGTACAATGAGATCTTCAATTGGCTGTAATTATGATTTGGTAAGCTTCAGTTTACTCAATTGTTAAACCCCAACAATACTCCCCCTAAACTGATGCTTGCCAAACCTTGAATTTAAAGATCTTCTTTGTCATATGTCTTCTTGATCAATTGATGTTCTGGCACAATTCATTGATGTTCTCCCTCTCAGATTAAGCTCCTCCTAATATATTTCTGATAAAGATTAGAATCTCTTGAGAATACTTCTTGGTATTGGATATGGATTGTATCACTTTTGGATTACAGTTCATATCACAACTCAAGGATTAGAATGTATTAGGCATATGATGAGGCTTTGAACTTCAATAAATAGCATCAGGAACATGAATCAATGTTGAACACACTTCCACTCTTTTGAAAAAAACTTGATAAATGACATTTTCAGATAATGAGTACTCCCTTGATTAAAGTCCGGCTAACTGTCCGCTCAGTAGTCAGACACGGGTGTAAAACCAAAAAAAATGTGAGCTCAAGTACTTTAAAAATGGCATCTGATAGTTGTACAAGTCCCTGGATGAATTTGTGAAAAGTGACCAAAGTTGATTTCTATACTATATTTTTTTGCTTTCATGATCACAATGGACGTGCCTGTTGGTTGTAATTATCCATGTTCATGTTTTTTCTATTCTTTTTTAAAGTCCTGTTCATCAACTGTTCATAAGCATTTCTTTCAACACATTCGCATTTCTTTGCAAATCTGCATTTGTTTGCAAACCATCCGCATTTGTTTGCAAGGCATCCGCATTTGATTTCAATGCATCCGCATTTGACTTCAAAGCATCCGCATTTGTGCTTAGAGTGCCCGCATTTGTGCTTAGAGTGCCCGCATTTGTTTATAAGTCAACCGCATTTGATGTCAAGGCATTCACATTTAGTGACAATTCATCCACATTTGTTGCCAAGTCATCCGTATTTGGTGACAAGTCATCCGCATTTGTGACAAGTCATCCGCATTTGGTGACAAGTCATCTGCATTCGTGACAAGTCATCCGCATTTGGTGACAAGTCATCCACATTTTTGTATAACACATCCGCATTTGTGTATAACACATCCACATTTGTGTATAACACATCCGCATTTGTGTATAACACATCTGCATTTGTTGAAGCTTCATCCGCATTTGTTTTTGTTCATCCGCATTTGTTTTCAGACTTGAACAAAAATGATTTCACACTGCAGTGCAGGTCGGGAAATCAGCAGTAGCTTGCATTTCTTTATCTTTTCTTTGTTTTTAATGATAATCGTGTTCAATTGCATCGAATTTTGAAGGAATAATCCAATGAATGATTATATATTTTCAAATCGTACCATAGTAGAACAGATCTGATGATTTTTCTTCTTGATTTTGAGATGAACAAATGTGTTTTCTTCTTTTTTGATGTTAATCTTGTTCAATTGCGTTGAATTTTGAAGGAATAATCATGAACATGTTCACGATTATTCAAATCGTACCATAGTTGAACAAATTTGTTGGTTTTTCTTTTGAATTTAGGTAAGAAAAGATGGGTTTTTGATGAACATGGACTTGGTTCTTTATTTTTTCTTCTTTTCTTCAATGTTCTTGACATTTAAAGATAAAATCAGATCTAAAAACTAGATAAATCCAACAACCAACAGCTCTGATACCATTTTGCTAAATCAATATTTCAGATTCATTGAGCTTGGATCTTAGGATTCATCTTGTTCAGATCTAGAAATCAAAATTAAGATGGGTGGACGTGTGTGAATCAAAGAACAATAAGATGGATAATACTAATGTTATGATTTCATTGATGTGATAAACAAGTTACAATGAGAATCATAGATGGCTGGTGAAATCAAACCCACCCAAAAGAGAGGATTTCTCCTTAGATGGTGATTTACACCATGAGAAACACACACACAAAAGCGACACTTGCATAAATACACTAGTGGGTCTATTTATACTAATATTACAACATGACCTAATTTTGACTTTCTAATTGTCTTGATGTTGACTTTGTCATGTTGAATTGTCTTGTTTTGTTGTAATCAACTTGGTCTCTAAACTTGGACAATGAGATATTCAGTTGGCTGTAATTATGATTTGGTAAGCTTCAATTTACTCAATGTTGAACCCCAACACTTTTTACCTATTATTCGTTTTTGTAATTATTAACTGTCACTTTTTACCTATTATTCGTTTTCTGTAATCATTAACTGATCACTCTTTACCTATTTATAATTTTATAATAAAAATCATTACACCTTCTGTATTCATCAATGTTTCATGATTTAACAATTTTCACACGAACGTTTTATGTTCTAACAATTTTCAACTTAAAACTAACGAAAACTAAAAGTTGTTAACTTTCCGATGAAAAGACCAAAATTACGAGTATGATCGATAGATTTGAGTCGACGAGTTTGAAGGTGGTGAAAGCAAGCACTGGTTTTGAATTAACGTTATGTTTGTTGATTTACGAGTGATATTGAGATGATTCGTGGTAGTGATAATGATGCTACAAAGAGAGAGAGATAAGGAGAAGAAGATCGAGTTTGACAAAAGTAGTTTTTTGTTGTTGAAACCACCAACATCACATCACCATACAACACCCAATTGACCATAGACATATCTCTATTTATTTTAAGATCTAAAAATGTTTAAAAAGAAATGTAAGTGACCCATGTTATTAATGTTAAAAAATCGGACGAAACCGGATGTTTTGACCAAACATTAGGGTCAGAAATTGCAGCTAACTCTAAATAAAAAACCAACCTAAATTATCTGATATTTGAAACTTGTTTATCAATCATTATTAAGTTAAATGTAAACTCATCTCAAACCTGTTTAAACAGACTTAATATGAACATCAAATCATTGTCAATTATAATATCTCACGAACTGCTCGACTTGTTAAACATCTATACTACTATATAATACATCTTTGGATAGAGATGTAATTTTGCCAAAATACAAATTTTAAAGTAACATGTACAAATGAGTGTGTCATTTAAAAGGGGTAGAATAGGGATTTGATTAAAATTTTAAGACACTTTAGGGGTAATATGATAATTTATCCATCAAATTTTATAAAACTTGACATTTTTGCCATTGTCTCTTTCATGAATTTAATAAACATTATTAATATATTATTTAATAATATGATATTATTTAATTCACTTCATTAATTTGTATATTTATTATGACACTATAAATTGACATATAAATTTATATTACTAATTATATTTTTATAACTAAATAATATTTTAATTAAGTATATTATTTTATTTAAATATTTAAGTATATAACTTATATAAATCTTCATATTATAATAACTATAATACTAATATTTCTAGGGGCATATTATAAGTTTATTAATTTTAATATTTATCTATATTTTTTACAATAAAAGTGAGAGGATGATAGAATGATAATTTTACATATGGATTAAGACACCCATATGAAAGTAATGCTTAAATTTCAAAAAATTAATAATTTCATTTTATTTGTGACCTTACAATAAAGTATAATATATGATTGCTTATAATACAAATGTTAAAACATATACATGTGATCAAACAAAATCGTCATTTACTATCAATATCGTTTATATATTGTGATTGAGCACATATCTCTCTTCCCCTTTCTTTTATCAGTTGTTAACAGCTTAATAACAATCAATATGATAATTTGTGGTGATAAATTCTCCATTAACTTTCCTCGGTATATGCAAATCACCACAAAAACTAACTCCGATGATCATAAAACTATAACGTACATTCATAAAATAAACCTCCATAAAATCTAGGTAATAAGTGATTTCCGACCATATATACCACCCATATTTTCACTATTCTTATTGCGATAATATAATTGTCTTAATTATGTAATATATGTAATTATTTTCTTTTATTCAAATTTTTCAATAATTATGTTTTGATTTTTAATTTACGTCGTAACGCACCGAGCCGATACCGACTAAAATCAAATTTTCAAAAAATCATGCAACAATCGTACCGTCACAATTCGCGAGCATGTCCAACTAGTACAAAATAAAACAACTAATTTAATTTCCGAAGTTACATGTAACCTTAACCTTTAAGTATTTCTCATCAAAACCACACACCAAAGCAAAAGATAATATAATTTACTTCACTTTGACCAAATTAACAAGTTTACTTTGACTTCCCAAATAATAATAATATATACACACAAACACTACACCGGCAAACCACCACTCACCTCCGATCACCGACGATGGACCCATGGTTCATCATCATCATCATCACCACCCTCTGCATCTCCGGCGTCATCTCCACCATATCCCGCCGGAGTTCCGGCAAATCCGGCAACAAACCACCACCAGGGCCACCGTTCCTCCACTCCACCTACCTACAACTCACCACCTCCCCATTAAACCTCGAACCCATTCTCAAAAACCTCAAAGAACGATACGGACCACTGTTCACCTTCACCACGGAGTTCAAACCACCATCTTCGTCGGAGCTCATTCTCTCGCCCACCAATTGCTTGTTCAAAAGGGTGCAGTCTTCTCCGACCGCCCTAAATCCGTCATCACCCGCACCATCGCCACCTCCCCCTACGGCGTTACCTGGCGGACCCTCCGCCGGAACCTCGCCGGAGAAGTCCTCCACCCCCGCCGGATCAGATCGTACTCGTGGGTACGTAAATGGGTGCTTCAAATCTTGATCAATCGCATTGAGAAACAACGAGAGATTGACGGAAGTGAGGGGATCAAGGTGGGTGAGCATTTTCAATACGCTGTGTTCTGCCTTTTGGTGTTCATGTGCTTCGGTGAGAAGCTTGATGAAACCAAAATCAACGAGATTGTAAAGATTCAACGTGGGTTGCTGTTGAATTTCGCCTCCGGTAGGTTTTCGGTGCTCACCGTTGTTCCGATTTTGGGGAAACTTCTGTTCAGAAACCGGTGGAAAGAGTTTGAGAAATCGAAAAGTGAGAGAGATGAAGTCTTCATTCCTCTAATCAAATCACGAATCGGATCCGTTAATTCAATCAATTCGGAGCTCCGATCGGAAAACGAACGGGTCGTCGCGTACGTCGACACATTGGTGAATCTACAGCTGCCGGAGGAAGATTCCGGCGACGGAGACGGTGGACGATTGACGTACGAGCAGATGGCTAGATTATGCAGTGAGTTTCTCAACGCCGGTACGGATACCACCGCCACTGCATTACAATGGATAATGGCGAATTTGGTGAAGAGTCCCCACATTCAGAAAAAACTCTACGACGAAATCGTTACAGTCGTCGGAGCTCCACCGGAGTTATCGCCGGAGTTGATTGTAAACGAAGATGATCTTAACAAAATGTGTTACTTAAAAGGTGTGGTGTTAGAGGGGTTAAGAAGACACCCACCGGTGCATCTTTTGTTGCCACATAGAGTGATGAAAGAGGTTGAGGTGCACGGTTACATGGTTCCGGAGGGTGCGGTTATTAACTTCATGGTGGGCGAGATGGGTCTGGACCCGAAGGTGTGGGACGAGCCGATGGAGTTTAGACCGGAGCGGTTTTTGGGGGGTGATGGTCGGGATGGTGGGTTTGATATAACGGGGAGTAGAGGGATAAAGATGATGCCTTTTGGTGCTGGAAGACGGATGTGTCCTGGTTATGATTTGGCTCTGTTGCATTTGGAGTATTTTGTTGCGAATTTGGTTTGGTATTACGAGTGGAGTGTTGCGGATGGGTGTTGTGTTGATCTTTCGGAGAAGACGGAGTTTACTGTTGTTATGAAGAATCCCTTGCGAGCGCGAGTTTCTTCTCGTGCTAAAGAAGTATCCACTTGAATTGAGATACATATATGTTTGTAGTAGTTTTTACTATATGATTTTCATATTACAGTCGTGTAAATTGTTTGATTAGTAATATATGTTAGTGTACAAAGTATTCAATGTTATACGAACACTATAATACGGGGAGATGGATTGTTTCTCGTATGTGTTCAAGTGGCACTTACGGATTGCAAGTATTACCAACAAACGCGCGTAATGCATTAGTACTTACTAGTTACGGTTATTTATACATCATTGTTCATATTACTTCTAATAGTTATTGAATATCTTTTGTAGAATGATGCATGTTAGTGGGACATCAATTTCATGTTATGGATATCAATCTATCATGTCACAAAATCTAACACATCGAAAACATGCAATGGACAAAGGGAGACAATGAAAGATGAATCTAGTCATGGTCAACAAGTTGCATAAATGTGAAGTGTGGAGCACAAAATATCATGAAGCATTCTTGCAGGAATGCAAGATCAATAGCTTGATAATTAAATAATATAAAAATACACACATATAAACTTATTGGAAAAACTTAAAGCAATCTATAGAACCTTCATTTTTATACTTCTTACTTTAGCTCTTGTCTTTATAGTGTTATTTATCGTGATCAACATAGAGGGTTGAATCCTTTTTCTTTTCTTAGATTGGTTATCGTGGCTTCTATAATTTATTTCGATAAAGATGCTTGTCCTGCAAAAAGTTTTCCGAACGCTACTATTGATGGTTATGTTGGCCAACCCTGACCAACGTTTTAAACCATGGTTTTTGCCCGAGTATCAAAATCCTCTTCATCCTTGCATCCACAACTCTTGCTTGTCGGTCTACGTCACCAATTTCTTTAAACGGTTTTTTCACCTTGTGAATATATTATGGTATCGTTATATTTTTTTGGCTTATTAACAATCGTTCGTTTCAAGTAGTTGTTAGTATCATTTCGTCTATAGACCAGTCTAGGGAAACTATCAAAGACTTGTCTATGCGTTTTCATGTCTCAAAAGTGCTCTAGCATGTTATTTCGTAAAATGATTCCCAAATTTTTGGATTTACATATCATTCTTCTTGTTTTGTCTTTTATCTTAACATTTTTTGGTTGATGTATTTAAGGGCGGAACTACCCTTCATGGTACGGGTCCTCCACGTCTCAAGTTTGAATATTGCTGAAAGGCTTATTTGCGTACTTTTTTTGTTGCTTCAAGTTACGAGTTTGACAAGTTAATATTATTAAGGGAGGGAGGCTGCATACTTTTTAACTTTTCATACCTCATCTCTTGACAAAGAAAGAAGATTTGTTCATGGTTTTCTCTTCTTTGCATAGTCATCAACTTGCTTAAGGTTATTATTTTGAATCTTGATTGCGGTATTTTTAAATATTTTATTAAAAGATGAATTACTATTTTATTAACATATTTTAATATTTCAAAATCCTTCTGCCTGAAGAAGGAATTTGAAATTTCACAAGTAATAAAATTGAGGTGAAACATTCCTTGTGTTTCACATTTATTACTCACTTAAACAATTTTTTACTTAAAAATTATATTAGTTTCTTAATTTCATTCCATTCCATTCATATTAACCAAACGCCCCCTAAACATTTTGTGAACAAAACATGTGTTTAGTGATTTTAGTTGTTAGATTGGAACTTTAGTTAAAAAAAAACCGACCCGAACCAATAATTTTAACATCAAATTGATAGAAATATTAGCATAAAAATAGTGACCACTGTAAAAAAAATTATGATCGCGCCACTGAAAATAGTAATCATTCATGTTATAGTTTCAAACTCATGTTTTCATGAATTGTCTTCCTCAAAAATAAATTAAAAACCTTTATTCTATAGTGTTAATGTACTAGTCAATAGCCACTAACAAACATTTAGCCATCAAGTTTTAAACTAAAATTTGAAAAATAATTAAGTAAATAATTAAATAATAAGATAAAATTTTGAAAAATATTTCAAAAAGAAATAACTAAATTGAAGGTTTAGGCTGTTTACTGTTTAGAATCAAACTTGTGAGGGGGCGTGTGGCACAAACACTAATCAACGTTCAATTATCCACATATTGGAATTTTGTAAATTGTAATACAATTATTTGTTGCTTATTTTATTAATTGTTTAAATATGTGCTAATGATAAGCTTAAGTTTATAAAATAGTTGTTGGGTATTTAGGTAATTGAGTGTATAACAATTAGTGGAGTAAGACACTTAAACGTTTATAAAATAGAATGTCTTACAAAAACTAAACAAAGGGTTTATATAAAAACCCTTAAACATAATCATACTTAAACACTTTATCAAGAAATTCAAAATAAAATAAAATAAAAAGAGAAACATAGACTTAAAATATATTGATAGATATATTTTTGATCTCCTCCAAACCTCCCATGTTGCTATCGTTTAATAATCTAGTGCCTTCATTTGATTCCTTAATGAATGCATATAAAAGTTTATGGACAAAGAGATGCAATGAGAGATCTATTTGTGGGTTCTTGAAAGATGCCATCTTATTCTTGGATTGGCAATTACGGGTACTCTTGCCTTAATAAAAATAATAATAAACTTACTATAACACTCTAAAAAAATAATAAACTTATTATAACACTCCTAAAATTCAATAAAATAATGAGTAAACTACAAAAATCATTGACTCACACATGTTGTATAAACATCCTTAATTGTTTGATTGTGGTTGTCGTCTTTGTTCTCTTTATTTTTTTACTCTATTTCCATTAGAAAATTTCTACCATAATCCTTACATCATCGTTTTCCAAAATACAAATAAAAGTTTTATAAAAAGCGTTTTACAATCTATTAACCTGTTTGCAAACAATCAACTTGATTAAGTCGAATAGATCTACATAAAGTATTCAGATTAAATATCTATAAGCATATTCAAGTAAAATTAACGTCTTTAACAAAAACTAAGAGTTGAATATATTCAGGCAATGGCGGAGGATATAAGGGGACAGGGGGGCCGCCGTCCCCCCTCTTTTTTTCGTCGGTAGTGTTAAACTTTAGTCCAGTAGTGTTAAACTTAGTCCAGTAGTGTAAATTTTTTGTCCGGTAGTATAAATTTTATATAAAACTCGAGACTCGAGTTCGCCCCCCCTAAAATAAATTAATTTTGCCCTCGCCTCCCTACGGATATGTTCAAGCTCCGCCACTGTATTCAGGTTTATCATTTCAACTCGTAAATCTAAACCGGCCACCTAGCAACATGATCTCTCTTATCATTCGTTGAACGGTGAGAACCATCATAGGTTCTTACCGTCGTGTTAGAGATGCTCTTAGTAGATACTTAACCTAAATATTATTTATAAACACAACACACAAATCATAAGAATTGAAATGGGACAATTTCCGGCCGGCAATCAACCAAATTTATCTACGCCTCTTTAACCATTTTTATAAAATATTATCACAATCACCTCTTTGTTCATTTCTTCATTTTATTATTTTGTAATTAACTCTATAAATATGGTTGCACACCTCCTCAAGTTACTACTTTATATATTGAGATTACTGGGTTATACTACTAAGGTTTTCCATAAAGTGTTACTTAATACTGCGTATATAAGTTCGTAAAAATAAAAAATATTCGATTTTTTCTCGTCGCGGTGTAAAACGGAAGCTAAGTCAACTACAAGTAATCTTTTCTTATCTTATAAATACAACATATTTACCTTATTTATTCATCCACAATGGAGACAACATTCATCACCACCACCATCTTCGTCGTAGTTGTCGTCATCGTTATCTCCACCAAATACGCACAGTCTCGCCGGAGCTCTGGTTCCGGCAAGACGCTCCACCGGGGCCATCGTTCCTCACCTCCAACTTCCTCCTTCTAACCACCCCCTTCCTACGGTTCGAACCGGTGCTCAAAGCCCTCAAAGCTCACTACGGCCCCATCTTCACCCTCTCCACCATCACCGGTCCGGCGATCATCATCTCCGACCACTTGTTAGCCCACCACACCCTCGTCCACCACGGCGCAATCTTCTCCGACCGCCCGAAATCCCTCCCAATGTGTAACATCTCCGCCGCGCCCTATGGGGCTACATGGCGGCTCTTTCGCCGGAATCTTACGTCAGAATTCATCCACCCCTCCCGCATTCGATCATACTCATGGGCACGTAAATGGGTTCTTCAAATCTTCTTCAAACGCCTCCGGGATCAGCATGATCTCGCCGGAGTCAATGTCATTGAACATTTTCGGCATGCGATGTTTTGTTTATTGGTGTTGATGTGTTTTGGGCAGAAAGTTGATGAGAATCGAATCGATGAAATCGCTAGAGTGCAGAAGGATATGCTGGTGAAAGTGAGCTCAGGGAGATTTGCAGTGCTCACTGTGTTCCCTAGGTTAGGGAAGATGATGTTTAGAAGCAGATGTAAGGAGCTTGAGAAGCTTTGTAGTGATAAAGAAGATGTGTTGATCCCGTTGATCAAAGCGCGAATCGAATCGATGAAATATCATGGTGATAATGTGGCGTATGTTGATACATTGGTGGATTTACAGCTTCCTGAAGAAGAAGATGATGATGATAATGGTGGAAATGGTGAAAGAAAGTTGAGTTATAAGGAGATGGTGAGTATGTGCAGTGAGTTTTTCAACAGTGGTACTGATACTACATCTACTGCATTACAGTGGATAATGGCTAATTTGGTTAAGTATCCTGACATTCAGAAGAGATTGTATGATGAGATAGTGGGAGTTGTGGGACTGCCGCCTGCATCGCCGCCAGCGGGGGCGGATCCCGAGGCGGTGATAACCGAGGAGGAGATGAAGAAGATGCCGTACCTGAAGGCGGTGGTGTTGGAGGGGTTGAGGAGGCACCCACCGGTGCATTTTGTGTTGCCTCATAGGGTGATGAAAGAGGTTGAGGTGCAAGGGTACATGTTTCCGGAGGGTGCAACCGTTAACTTCATGGTGGGCGAGATGGGTCTGGACCCGAAGGTGTGGGACGAGCCGATGGAGTTTAGACCGGAGCGGTTTTTGGGGGGTGGTGATCGCGATGGTGTGGTTGATGTAACCGGGAGAAAAGGGATAAAGATGATGCCTTTTGGTGCTGGAAGGAGGATGTGTCCTGGATATGATCTGGCTTTGTTTCATTTGGAATATTTTGTCGCGAATTCGGTTGGTATTTTGATTGGACCGTTCTTGATGGTTATTGTGTTGATTTGACTGAGGAGGTCGAGCTTACTGTGGTCATGAAAAACCCGTTGAGAGCGCGAGTCTCTTCGAGGGTTGGAAGTCGATACGACTGAGTCTACTGTTTATATATCTTCATGTTGTGTTGTCACAACACGTTCATGTTGTTTTGATATTTGTAGTTATATGTCTTGTACATTGTTATTATTCATAAGTTGTTTCTAGTGATCATTTATGAAGGATGGTACGTGTATCTAGTGTCACTATGAGTAGGTGGACATTGTATAATTACAAAACTATGGCTATTGATGTAATAAACTTTTAATATTCTATGCCATCACTCTTTGGCTTTTAACTTCATGACTCCTACATTTTAACATCATGTCACACTCAAATACTATGGTTAATGTTCTAAACTTTGCTATTGGTGTCATCGTCTATCATCAAGATTCATCGTTTTCGACAGTAGAGTTTTCATCGAAACAAACACACTTCTTGTCAAATGAGAAGACAATATGTGTTATATAGATTAACATGTTCCTTGTTGACACAAGGTTGATATGTAGCTATGATTAGTGCTACTTATTTCTCCTTTGCTCACAAAAGGATGTGGGAAAACCCGTTAGCAACCACCCGTGGTTTTCGTTGACGTTTCTACCACCTATGATCACAACTTGTAGTTCTTCAAGGATCACAACATAAAGCTTGAACCTCACGATCTCTAGCATAAGAACGTAGCTACAACTATCCAAATTATATCAATCAATGAGAGCAAACAAATACATAAACAATAAGAGATGATTAAAGAATCAAAGTTTAGGTCTAAATAGATAAAAACCAAGATAAACACAATTATATTAATAACCCTATCCCTGAAAAATGATCATGGGTGAACTAGCCCCTCATGCTCATAGCCAGATCTTCTAATATTGCCACGGTTGAATGCGTTGTGTGAAATACCTGCAACCAAAATACGCTTTTTCTTTCCTCTGCGCAAAGCTTTGTCAACCTGCCCCCTTCAAACCTTCGACTTTTCTTTTAATATTGCGGGCGACTTTCTTTTCCTTTAGTGGGCCTTTAGCCTAGTTACCTTTTTAAATGAAAACTTCTAATTTTAAGATTTTAGTAGTGTGCCACATATGATCTCTTTTAAACTTTGTATATTTATTCTTACTTTTAAATTTCTTTAGTTAAAGCCTCCTTCCATGTATGTTAAATTAAATGAAAACTTCTAATTTTATATTTAAATTTCTTTAGCCTAGTTATTTTTTTTAAATGAAAACTTCTAATTTTATATTTGAATTCATGAACTTGTATGTGGCCTACACCACACTAACATACAAAAATCACAATTCACGTTAATTCATTTTTACAATATTCTTATTATAAGTACCAAACTATATTTAAAAAATTATATTAAAGAATCTAGTAAGTTAAATTAATTTTTAGAAATTACATAATAGATAAAATCATTTTAAATTTTCACTCATGCATCTTAAAAGTAAATTAAAATTACATCATTTTATCTCGTAGCTTTTTGATATCTTCAAACTTTAAATATGAACAAATTAGGTATTAATTAATGGTTAGAAGTAGATAATTAGATATCATTAGCATGTGTAAACCAACCATCCATCATAACCTTTTAAAATAAATTTCGTATTTAACTTTTAACAACATACCATTTTCAAAAAAGAGTTGCATATATATTGTTTTCATAATGCAACCATGTCAAAAGTTACATACATAAATACAATTTGCAACCTTCTAAGAATAATGTTGCAATCTTTACTACAATTGCAACTTTTTAATAAAAAAGTTGCAAATTTAATAATTTTTGCAACCTTTTATGAACAACGTTGCATTATATATTTAAATGCAACCTTTGTGTTTAGCGAAGTTATATTAGAGTTAAATGCAACTTATTTAGAAAAATTACTTTTGAAAAGTTGCATTAGACTTATTTTCTAGTAGTGTAGGTTGATTTACTCCAAATAATGTGTCATTGGATACTAATGAGATATGATATAGCATAACAACACATGATGGTATTATCAACGGTCGCGTCTCACAACTGAAGTATAACACTAGATACTTTGATCAAATAAACGTTTAGTAAGCACTTGATTTGGAAAACATATAATACTTACATATGATGTCATATATTGATTGAATTTTCAAGGCTAGAATATGTTCTATCTATAGACAATTCTAACCATATACAAACAATTAAGAAATTAAATATGATAGTTTAAAACTTATAAGTAACAAATCATGAATGTTTTATATGATAGATATTAGTAATGAGATCACCAACGCTTTGAATGTTAAACAAATTAATGATCCTACATACATTTTCATTCTTGCCAATCAAACTGATATTCAAGTTAATTTTACTAATTAAAGTATTTAAAAGACTACAAAGGAATGCATAAGAAGGGTTGGAAATTGTCATGGTGTTTTCAGGTTATTCATGACGTACGACCAGAGTTGATACTAATTTGTAGCATTAGAGAATAAGCCGCAATGCAATCTTAGGTTCCTAGTTGCAAAATTTGATCCTAAAACCTCAAAACAAAGGAAACAAACATCATCAAATGATTGTTAGTCGCTTTATAACTCTTTAATGGTGTTAAGTGGCACTTGGAGTTCCCCCAAACACTTCAGTAGAAAAGCTGAAACAGACCATTCCAATGAAGTGTTCGGAGGATCTCTGAGTAACACTTGACGTGTCGCTTCACTTGCATTGCTCTTTTCTCTATGATCACATAGAAGTGTTTGATGAATAAACATGTCATAGTTATAAGTATATATAGAAGAGACTTGAGGGAAGGTTGAAGATTGTTTGGTTCTCAGTCCCCAATAAGAAGCACATGTGTAGAATGATAAACTGAAAAAGAGGTGGGTGTAAAGGTAAGGACCAAATGAAAGGGTATTATTATGTTCCATTTTCTTCATCTACCCTTATACATGTCTAGGTTCAATTTCAACTTACATACAATGACCTCACATACATATATCGACATATGATTCCATATGTGAACCCAAGATCACGTATATTTGGGGTAGAGATCCAAAGTGAATTTAAAGGTAGGGTTTTGTTCAATTGTAACACTAAAAAGTTTTGATTGATTTTACTTTCTTTTATGAAATTTAAATTAATTTTCTATACAAATAACATGCTGTGTATGATCGGCTAAAAATATCAAGTCATTTAATCAAAATTTAATGTAGCTTATGTTTTTTGGACTTCACGTATAGAACTTCGGATCGTGATATCACTATCAGGTTATAGTTATTTTAGTAGTAAATCAAAGTCTTTAATTGAATAAAACAAAATATATCATGAATGAAAATTTAAATTGTTCTGAGTTTCGTACAAAAAATCATATAAAAACAATAACTTTACATGACAAGATCCATGAATCCTTTATATAAGAGTCAAGTTATTGCATTTAAATAACTAGACATTTGGATATGTTCAATTGACGGAAAAATAATTTGATTGTTACAACTTTATTTAATCAGCTTTGGTACCTATCTCACATAAAGTTTGTCATAAACTTTCATTTTTCGCCAATTGAACTGAAACCAAAGTTGACACTTACAACCAAACTTATTGCCGGACTTCAATTACTACTATAGAGTTTTACATCTAAATAACCTTCCACCATTTTATTTTTTAAAGCAATTTCCAATATGCCATATAAACAGCTTGATCTAGTCCGGGATTTTATTTGTTCCTTGGACTCATCAAGGGTGTTTTACATTAGACCTAGATGTCACACCCCGACCGACGGCGGAATCATCGAAGCGGACGAGGGAATGATTGATTGTTCATAACACATGGTCGTCTAAAAGGGTAAATAGTATTAAAATCATATTACAAAACAACACAGTTTAACATATGCAAATACAAAGTTTCAGTCACAAAAGATATCCATTTTTAGCTAAGTCCAAAAGTCCTAATTGTAAGCTTGCAGATAATCCAACTATGCAGCATGTCCTGAAATCATGTGAGAAAAATAAAGTCAGCTAACGAGTTAGCCGGTGAGTAATCACAGTTTGATATACATAGAGATTGATTGTTTGCTTGAGAAATAATCCAATTCACAAGGTAATGTTAAGACTTATAAGGCAATAGCATAGCATATAGATAAACCGACACGATTTAAACCCCTTGACTTGTCATTTTGCATATAATAGACTTGCACACATACACCATAGATTGACTATTTGCCTCCGGCACAATCACCACTCGACTATTCATGTGGGGTGGGTTATCCAAAACCAGTAGATCTACCATTGATACCAAGATTGATTGATTGTATTAGGGTTCAAACTGTTATCCGTTTATCAAAGTATGCACACATAATAGCAAGAATAACATAACCTGTTTTGAATTGAATTTAAAATGAATAACGATAGAATAACAACATGATTGAATATTGTGTCACATGATTTCCCCAAATATGAAATAATAGAAAATGGGCTATGAATACTCACATGGATTGATGAATCGAAATTGATTTAAATAGATTAGACACCTATGAAAATCCTCACGGTAAACCTAAGGAAAAGGTGTCTCGAGAGTTAAGACCATAACAAATTTGTGAATCAGAAATGGGTTTAGAGGTTCGAGTGAAATTTGGGGTTTTGTTAAATAATTTTTTTTTTGATTTCTTTTATAATGTTTATAATATCCAAATCTTACATTTATCAAACAATAGTTTTATAAACTTTATATTTTCAAAAATTAGTAATAAATTTCAGAAGTCTTTTTTTTTTTTAAAATTTATAAGAATTTTATTTGATTTTTAAGAATTTCTTAAAACATTTAAAAACTTGAATAAATTAAAGAAGGGAAAAATATGGAGGTGCCCGGGTTTGAACCCGCGACCTCCAGGTTGCATAGTGTGTGTTTACCACCAGGCTAAGCGCCTGTTAGTGGTAATTATCAGATTTAAATGTACTTAAACACATTTTTAAGAATCCCCAAATCAACCCAAAAACCCTAGAATGAAAATCACCCGAATTGAACCTCGATTCGAACTTTTCGTTCAGATTAAGGTTAGGGCTTTTGTTCCCTACCCAAAAACGAGCATGTCTATGTATTTAATTACCCGAAATGGTTTTGGTTGGATGGTGATCGAGTTCGAGCTTGAGCCGCGACCGAGAGGGGATCAAATTCGAAGTTTTTGTGCGTGTGTGATGAAATTGGTCGTGCAGGGAGCTTAGGCGAGTGCAAAGGAGCGTTTGCCCTCAATTTATAGGGTTCAATTGGTTGAGGATGAGGTCCAACGGCTACCTCGATTTCTAAGCTTCGGGGGGGGTCCGGGTTTCGATCAATTCGAGGCTTTGGAAAGGAATGGGGCCCCGGGTGTGGTTCGATAGGCTTAGGGGACGCGGTATGGTCAATTAATTGATGTTACATGTACCCATTCGAGCGGATTTTGCAGGGTATGGTTCGGTTGGTCGGGGGGGGGGGGGGGGCGACGTGCAAGAATGGTCAATTTCAAATCACTTGGCGTACCCGAGTTCGAAGGGGATGGGCGACAGTGCAGGGGGGGTCGGATTGGGTTTAATTGGTTCGGTTTTGGTGGTTTTGGGTTCGCCGGAGAGGTCGCCGGCGGCGACCGGGGATGGGGACGGGGAACGGTGGGGGGGGGGGGGTTGGGTGTTTGAATTAAATTTACACAATGGTCCCTGATGTTTGGACTGATTTCTAATTCTTGCTTAATTTTGTTTTAAGGTTTAATCTTTTAACCCCCAATTTTTAACAAAAGTTGGTTTAAAATAACTAAATCTTATAACCATTTATATTTATAAAAATTGAATTTGTACATGTTACATTATGACTTTATTTTCTTTGTTATTATTATTATTGTTGTTATTCTTATTATTGTTATTATTGTTATTATTATATATATATCCTACATTTAATTAAGTTCGTGAAACTTATTAAATAAATCGAGAAATTTAGTAAACGTCAAACGGTTCATACAATCATTAAACTAGCAATAAAAGCGAAAACATGATTGTTTCATTGATAATCACCCAATCGGGTTCGGTTTACAAATCAAAACGGGTCAAATGTCACAGTCTCCCCTGCTTTAGGAAATTTCGTCCCGAAATTAAATCACGAGGAGGCTGATGCGAATAGTTGAGGGTACTTCAATTTCATTTGGTCTTCACGTTCCCAGGTAAACTCTGGGCCACGTTTAGATTCCCAGCGGACCTTAACAATGGGTATCCGGCTACGCTTGAGTGTTTTGACTTCTCGATCCATAATTTCCACAGGCTTCTCGATAAAGTGCATGGATTCATCTATGCGAACCTCATCGAGTGGAATGTGGAGGTTTTCATCGGCAAGACATTTCTTGAGGTTGGACACGTGAAACGTAGGATGAACATTGCTAAGTTCTTGAGGTAGTTCTAGCTTGTAAGCAACCTGCCCAATACGCTCGAGAACTTTGAAAGGACCCACATAACGAGGCGCTAGTTTCCCTTTCTTTCCAAAACGGATCACTCCCTTCCAGGGTGACACCTTAAGAAGTACGAGTTCGCCGACTTTGTATTCCATGGGCTTACGTCTTTTATCAGCATAATGCTTTTGACGATTTCTAGCAGCGATCAAGTTATCACGGATCTTATGAATTTTGTCGGTTGTTTCTTGTATCAATTCCGGTCCAGTAATTTGTGATTCACCAACTTCAGACCAACAGATGGGAGATCGACATTTTCGGCCATACAAGGCCTCAAATGGTGCCATCTGGATGCTGGTGTGATAACTGTTATTGTAAGAGAATTCAATCAATGGAAGATGAGAATCCCACGATCCACTGAAATCGATGACACAAGCCCGGAGCATATCCTCGAGGGTTTGTATCGTTCTTTCAGTCTGACCATCGGTTTGCGGGTGATAGGCTGTGCTAAGATTCAATTGAGTTCCGAGGGCTGATTGGAGACTTTTCCAGAAGCGAGAGATGAAGCGACCATCGCGATCAGAGATGATATCTAAAGGTACACCATGCCGACTGACTATTTCATTGATGTAAATACGAGCCAATTTCTCGACTCGGTAGTCCTCACGAATTGGTATGAAATGAGCTGACTTAGTCAATCGATCAACGATAACCCAGATACTATCGTGACCACTAACGGTACGAGGCAGCTTGGTGATGAAATCCATGGATATGCTTTCCCATTTCCATAATGGAACCTCGGGTTGTACGAGCAATCCAGAGGGACGTTGATGCTCGGCTTTGACTTTGGAACATGTGAGGCATTTAGATACATACAAGGCTATATCCTTCTTCATGCCAGGCCACCAATATTGGTTCCGAAGATTCATGAACATCTTATCCGATCCCGGATGAATAGAATAACGAGCCTTATGAGCCTCATCCATGATGGTTTCTCGAAGGTTATCGCGATTCGGAACCCAAATTCGATCTAGAAAATACAGTAGTCCGTCCGACTTGGTTTCCAACTGGAGTTCAGCACCGCATGACATTTCCTCATACATGTTGCCCTTGGTTACTGATTCGTGTTGAGCTTCAAGTATACGGGTCAGGAGGTCGGTTTGAATGGTGACGCTTTGAAGCATAACTTGGCCCTTACGACTTAATGCATCGGCTACGACATTAGCTTTACCGGGGTGGTAACGAATCTCACAGTCATAGTCGTTAAGTAGTTCGACCCAACGTCGTTGCCTCATGTTAAGCTCCTTCTGGTTGAAGATGTACTGGAGACTCTTATGATCGGTGAATACAACACATTTAGTGCCATAGAGATAGTGTCTCCAGATTTTGAGTGCGAATACCACAGCACCCAATTCAAGATCGTGCGTCGTATAATTTTTCTCATGAATCTTCAGTTGTCTTGAAGCATAAGCTATAACTTTACCTCGTTGCATGAGAACACAACCTAGACCTTGTTTTGAAGCGTCACAATAGACAACAAAGTCGTCGTTTCCATCAGGAAGTGTTAGGATCGGTGCCTCACACAGCCCTTGCTTGAGGGTTTGAAATGCTTTTTCTTGATCGGGCCCCCAAGAAAAAGACTTATCCTTGTGGGTCAAAGCGGTGAGTGGCGCAGCAATCTTCGAGAAGTTAGGAATAAAACGTCGGTAATATCCGGCTAAACCAAGGAATGAACGAATCTCTGTAGGTGTTTTAGGTTCTCCCCAATTCTTTACTGCCTCGATCTTCGCGGGATCGACGTGAATCCCCTTGCTGTTTACTACGTGACCAAGAAATTGAACCTTATTAAGCCAGAATTCGCACTTTGAAAATTTGGCGTAGAGTTTCTCTTTCCTCAGAAGTTCGAGTATTAGACGAAGGTGGTTCTCGTGATCGGATTTGGATTTGGAGTATATTAAGATGTCGTCGATGAATACGATCACGAATTTATCTAGATATGGCCTACACACGCGATTCATCAAATCCATGAATACTGCCGGTGCATTGGTTAACCCGAAAGGCATAACTGTAAACTCGTAGTGGCCATATCTTGTACGAAAAGCGGTTTTTGGAATGTCATCATCGTGCACACGGAGTTGGTGGTAACCAGAACGAAGATCGATCTTTGAGAAGTACAAGGCACCCTGAAGTTGATCAAATAGATCGTCGATTCGGGGCAATGGGTACCGGTTCTTGATCGTGAGTTTGTTGAGTTCCCGATAATCGATACACATGCGAAAAGAACCATCCTTTTTCTTCACGAATAAGACTGGAGCTCCCCATGGTGATGAGCTCGGGCGAATGAATCCTTTGTCTGACAGTTCTTGCAATTGGCTAGCAAGTTCTTGCATTTCGGAAGGTGCAAGACGATAAGGTGATTTCGCCACAGGTGTAGCCCCAGGTACAAGGTCAATCCGGAATTCGACTTGGCGAACAGGGGGTAATCCAGTTAGGTCATCAGGGAAGACTTCAGGAAATTCCCGAATGATTGGAATATCAGCAATTCCCTTTGATTTTACGTCCGTCTTCATAATGTGTGCTAGGAACGCCACATAGTGTTTACGGAGGTACTTCTGAGCTTTCGTGCATGACATGAGTCTAATCCCTTTGGAAGGCTTCTCCCCGAAGATTTGTAGTATGCTTCCGGTCGGAAGAGGAATACGAATGATCTTCTCGTAACAAACCACTTCGGCATGATTTCTTGATAACCAGTCCATGCCTACTATGACATCGAAACTACCCAGTTGCATGGGTATAAGATCGATAAGGAAATCGTGCTCGCTTAGATTCAACGTACAGTTGGGAATGACAGAATTTATGATAACGGGTTTTCCGTCAGCTATCTCTACCGTAAAGGGGTTGTCTAGCTTGGTTCGGGCACTAGCAAGTAAGGGCTCAAAGTCTAAGGATACAAAGCTTTTATCGGCACCGGTGTCAAACAGAATCGAAGCGTATTGATTATTAATTTGGAACATACCGTTCACCACGTCGTTGCTAGCTTGAGCTTGTTGAGCGTTGATGTTGAATGCTCGACCTTGAGCTACAGGGACGGCCTTGAGGAGCTTCGGACATTGGTTGCGGAAGTGATTAGGATCCCCGCATTGGTAGCATGCTCTTGCTTGCGTGATTGCGGGGTATGCTGAACGGTCGGTGTCGTAACTGGAACCCTTGCAGTATTCTTGCACAGATTGAACGTGTGACCAAAACGGCCACAGTTTGTGCATTGACGACACTGAACGTTAGTGGGATGGTGATACTTGCAGTTGTTACACTGCGGGAAGGATCCAGCGTATGGCTTCTTCATCAACGATTGGTTGTTTACTACTGGTTGACGAGTTGGAGGGACTTGATTAATTGGCACAGCGGGGGTAATTACAGCAAAGTTTTGAGATCTAGCCTTCCTCTTCTTGCTCTTGGAAGACTCGGGTTGGTCGGTTTTGACGGTTTCGGTAGGAAGTTTATCGGCATTCTTCTTCGACCCTTTCTTGGTTAAAGAACCAGCTTTCACATGATTATCGGTTAACTGTGCAGCCAGTCTAATCGCATCTTCTAGCGTCGAAGGATTCCTTCCTAACACCGTATCCTGAATCTGTATGGGTAGTCCCCCAATGTATTTCTCGATGGCTCGGGAGGTAGGGGTAGCAAGGTGCGGTACAAGAAGGCTCAATTCGTGAAATCGGTTAGTGTATGCTAGGTTCTCGCCACTGTCTTGGGTTAACTCCCAGAATTCAGCTTCCAGTTTCCGGACTTCATTTCTTGGGCAGAACTCCCTAATCATGAGCTCCTTAACTTCAGCCCAAGTTAGTGCTAGAGCAGTTTCAGGGCCACGAGTTCTTTTCTCCCCGTTCCACCAAGTGAGTGCGCGTTTCTGGAGAACACTTGTGGCATACCGGACCTTGAGGTTTTCAGGGCATTCGCTGTTAAGGAAGGTGTTCTCGATGCTTTCGAACCACTGTAGTAACCCAGTAGCTCCTTTGGTTCCATTAAATTTAGAGGGGTTGCAAGAGTTGAAGTCTTTGTAGGTGCATGTTCGAGGAGGTTCGGGGACGACGATGCTTGGAGTGGGAGTGGTGGCTTGATTTAAGTGCGCCAAGAGAGTCGGAACGACTGCAGCAACTTCTCGTGCCACCATAGAGGCAATCTTGCGATTGGGGTTCCTTGGCCTTGATCGTAATGAACGGGAAGACATTCTGAAAGTTTATTATGAGATTTGGTGAGAATTGGGTTACATGTATCGTGAAAGCAGTGTTTAGAAAATCGAATAATAACAATGAGATGTTCCGAGTGTAGACGTTTGATCCGCAAACCGAAACGTATACGTTGACTGATCAAAGTGTTATGTCCAACACAACCTTATTGAAGACATGCGTACCTATAAGCAGATACTCATCACGAGGGTTCCCAGGTAAGGTAGACAGATCCATCGGTTGATTTGGATTTATACGAATACCTTGCCTAGACAGAACATCCCGAGATACACGTATCCAACTCTTCCAGCATTACATGATTCCAGTTATGGGACATTGACTTTGACGGGATTAGAAAACCATCAATAACAATCGAGTTTTGGAGTTTTGAAAGCACTTGGATTAGGCACACAACGCCTTAGGCTTAACTTACGGTTTATATGTATATCAGTCTGGATTAAGGGTCAATTACATACATAAGGCACAATTATTACTTAACAACATATATCATCAAGAGGTAAAGCACATAATTTTCATATCTAAACATGTAAGATTACATGAGAGGACTCATGCGTGAGGTGCTTAGTTATAGTCTAGGTTATTCCATTTCTAATAACCTAATTCCCTATAACCATGGCTCTGATACCAATCTGTCACACCCCGACCGACGGCGGAATCATCGGAGCGGACGAGGGAATGATTGATTGTTCATAACACATGGTCGTCTAAAAGGGTAAATAGTATTAAAATCATATTACAAAACAGCACAGTTTAACATATGCAAATACAAAGTTTCAGTCACAAAAGATATCCATTTTTAGCTAAGTCCAAAAGTCCTAATTGTAAGCTTGCAGATAATCCAACTATGCAGCATGTCCTGAAATCATGTGAGAAAAATAAAGTCAGCTAACGAGTTAGCTGGTGAGTAATCACAGTTTGATATACATAGAGATTGATTGTTTGCTTGAGAAATAATCCAATTCACAAGGTAATGTTAAGACTTATAAGGCAATAGCATAGCATATAGATAAACCGACACGATTTAAACCCCTTGACTTGTCATTTTGCATATAATAGACTTGCACACATACACCATAGATTGACTATTTGCCTCCGGCACAATCACCACTCGACTATTCATGTGGGGTGGGTTATCCAAAACCAGTAGATCTACCATTGATACCAAGATTGATTGATTGTATTAGGGTTCAAACTGTTGTCCCGTTTATCAAAGTATGCACACATAATAGCAAGAATAACATAACCTGTTTTGAATTGAATTTAAAATGAATAACGATAGAATAACAACATGATTGAATATTGTGTCACATGATTTCCCCAAATATGAAATAATAGAAAATGGGCTATGAATACTCACATGGATTGATGAATCGAAATTGATTTAAATAGATTAGACACCTATGAAAATCCTCACGGTAAACCTAAGGAAAAGGTGTCTCGAGAGTTAAGACCATAACGAATTTGTGAATCAGAAATGGGTTTAGAGGTTCGAGTGAAATTTGGGGTTTTGTTAAATAATTTTTTTTTTGATTTCTTTTATAATGTTTATAATATCCAAATCTTACATTTATCAAACAATAGTTTTATAAACTTTATATTTTCAAAAATTAGTAATAAATTCAGAAGTCTTTTTTTTTTTTAAAATTATAAGAATTTTATTTGATTTTTAAGAATTTCTTAAAACATTTAAAAACTTGAATAAATTAAAGAAGGGAAAAATATGGAGGTGCCCGGGTTTGAACCCGCGACCTCCAGGTTGCATAGTGTGTGTTTACCACCAGGCTAAGCGCCTGTTAGTGGTAATTTATTAGATTTAAATGCTACTTAAACACATTTTTAAGAATCCCCAAATCAACCCAAAAACCCTAGAATGAAAATCACCCGAATTGAACCTCGATTCGAACTTTTCGTTCAGATTAAGGTTAGGGCTTTTGTTCCCTACCCAAAAACGAGCATGTCTATGTATTTAATTACCCGAAATGGTTTTGGTTGGATGGTGATCGAGTTCGAGCTTGAGCCGCGACCGAGAGGGGATCAAATTCGAAGTTTTTGTGCGTGTGTGATGAAATTGGTCGTGCAGGGAGCTTAGGCGAGTGCAAAGGAGCGTTTGCCCTCAATTTATAGGGTTCAATTGGTTGAGGATGAGGTCCAACGGCTACCTCGATTTCTAAGCTTCGGGGGGGGGGGGGGGGTCCGGGTTTCGATCAATTCGAGGCTTGGAAAGGAATGGGGCCCCGGGTGTGGTTCGATAGGCTTAGGGGACGCGGTATGGTCAATTAATTGATGTTACATGTACCCAATTCGAGCGGATTTTGCAGGGTATGGTTCGGTTGGTCGGGGGGGGGGGGGGGGCGACGTGCAAGAATGGTCAATTTCAAATCACTTGGCGTACCCGAGTTCGAAGGGGATGGGCGACAGTGCAGGGGGGGTCGGATTGGGTTTAATTGGTTCGGTTTTGGTGGTTTTGGGTTCGCCGGAGAGGTCGCCGGCGGCGACCGGGGATGGGGACGGGGAACGGTGGGGGGGGGTTGGGTGTTTGAATTAATTTACACAATGGTCCCTGATGTTTGGACTGATTTCTAATTCTTGCTTAATTTTGTTTTAAGGTTTAATCTTTTAACCCCCAATTTTTAACAAAAGTTGGTTTAAAATAACTAAATCTTATAACCATTTATATTTATAAAAATTGAATTTGTACATGTTACATTATGACTTTATTTTCTTGTTATTATTATTATTGTTGTTATTCTTATTATTGTTATTATTGTTATTATTATATATATATCCTACATTTAATTAAGTTCGTGAAACTTATTAAATAAATCGAGAAATTTAGTAAACGTCAAACGGTTTCATACAATCATTAAACTAGCAATAAAAGCGAAAACATGATTGTTTCATTGATAATCACCCAATCGGGTTCGGTTTACAAATCAAAACGAGTCAAATGTCACACTAGATAGCAGGGTGCTGCTCTCGGACCCTCTTTGTATAGTTGTTCTTACAACATCTATCGAATTTACACATGATGTGCACTTTTAAAGTGTAAAAATTGATTTTATTAAAAACATCTAAGTACTCGATTAGTTGATTGTAAAATCATGTTTGATACCTATCCTAATACAAGTTGGATATGTGTTAGGTACTTACCTATTATAACAAAGTAAAATTTGATAAATTTATACATATCATCATCACCCTAAAATTATTTGAAATATCTAAGATACTTCAATTGATATTATATATTTAAAAAATTATATTCGTACTTCAACAAAATATAAATAATATAATTTAATAATTATCTTAAAATAAAAGTTATTTTTTCGCATGATAATTCTAATATACTGATGCATTACTGGACAAAGGTCAAGGGAAAATTAAAAATAATTTCTTTTAGGTATAGGCTCTGAACGAATTTAAGGTTTCAGATATTATTCTTACTCGAACCTTTGAAATTTTCTTTTATCAATTTTATTCACGGTCTATTTGGTTTTAGGTATTCCTTTCGAATTTAGAATTTTTTTACCATCCCTAGTTTGAAAGGTATCATCCTAAGTTCAATATAGTTGGCGCTTTGGTTTCTCATTGCCAAGTTCATTCTCCTTCAATTCTAACATACCCCTTGTCAAATGAGAAGCACATATGTTCAGTGACCCTTCAAGTTCGCAAAAGGTTGATATAGAGCTATGACACACTACCAGGAAATATATCTATCACGATGATACTTGTAATGACGAAATGATGTCGTCTTTATGATTGAACCTATTGCGCAATAACTAGTCACTATATGTAAATTTTTCAAACTTTGTTTTCAAGACCCTATGATAACTAAGTTTCGTCTCTAAAGATTTTGAAAATTGGAAGGAAAGGTTAGTGATTTGTTAAATGCTATAACAATTAAATGTAGTCGAGATACAAAAAATAAAAATTATCCCCTTTTTATAAATCATAGGTAAAGATTAATGAATTATAACAAAAACTTTAGTAAAGCCAATAGTGACTAAATTTTGTTGCTAAAGATGGAAAAAAATGTTTTTCTTGTATATACTTCCAGCGACCTATTGAACTCTTCAAGCCCCTAAAAGCGTTCAGCCCATTGTAACATCTGATCCATTTCATATCGTAAACCGAATCTATTTTGGTCATATAAGTAAGTAAATATTTATTATTTATTCATTTGAGATATTTTGATGTTTAAATACAACAAATGTATCATTTATTCAATTTATTAAAAGTTTATAAATTATAAAATTATTTTTATAAAATTTGTAGAATTAAAACATCAATGATGATGTTTTAATTATTTAAATAAAATAAATAATTAAATTACAAGTTCCTACAAAATTTATAAAATTTAAAAAGTTTTTATAAATTAATGAGTTGTTTAATTACTAAAAATAAGATTAGACATCATAATTAAAATGTAAAAAACATATAATATAAAACATTTGATCTTTATAGATTGAAATAAAACACCTTGTTATCTATAAGTTTTTATTTTTGGAAAGGTTTATTGAAATAATTTTTTTGAATATAACAAATACAAGACTCATTCATGTATCCATCACCTATCCGATTAAGAAACATCGTCTTCACATGCTTCATTAAAGAAACATTTCTTCAAAAAACTAATCAATTGATTATGAACAATCCCTTGAGTGATGAGTCTTAAGTGTTGTTTTTCGATTAATAAATCATTCCTTCTACCTTTTGAGTTTTGAATACAAGATGCAATTCCATCTTCATAGGTTTTTTTTCTTCGGGAGTGGACTAATTTAATTCAATTAACTCATGGGTTTTATAGGTATTAGAAAAGTAAGTTTATTCAATCATTTAATTAATTAACTCATAGGCTTTTTTTAAGTTTTGGGTTTGTTTGAATTTTTTATAACTAATAGAGTTACTATTAAAAAACATAATGGTGTCACTTAAAAAACTCATATATACATTTTATATACGTGCAAAAATTCATTGTACGTTCAAGCTAAGTCTGCCCATGTTAAGAATCGTGTTGTTTTGTTGGCATTAAAAGCAAGACTTTCAAACACACAACATAGAGCATCAGCTTCCCAATCTCCACGATAAGGACAAGGGGTTATTTACTTATTCGAACATAATATGTCATTAGAAACTAACAAGCCATTATATCACACGGCAAACATGATGATATTGTTGACTATCACCAAAGTATAAACTACATATTCTCAAGCTAGCAAAAGGTTAGACAAATCTTTGATTTGGAAAAGACATAAAAGTAGTATAAATACAATGTTATTGATTGAATTTTCAAGGTTACAATAATTTCTTTTCATAGAGAGTTCTAATACTTTATAGAAAAATAAAAATTAAATACGCAAACAGTTCCACGTAACAATAATAATCTTGAATTTCACTATATGATAAGCATTAGTAACGAGTTCTCTAACACTTTGAATGTAAAACAGATGGTATTGGAATAATTTGAGTAAGAGACTGAATGAATGCATAAGAAGGTATCAAATTTGTCACAAAATTATTCTAACTAGGATTTTGAACTTAAAGGCGAAGTAGAAACAATAGAAAGTGTTCATTCTTTTCCTATATTTTAGCTTTCATTTTTTTCAAGATAATAAAACAACATGACAGAAATTCAAATTCATCTTCAAATTAATCAATTGGGTTTTCCATGGAAGATGGCTTCAAGAATTCAAGATTCTTGAACACATTCACCTACCATCAATGATAGGAATTTTGTAGAAGGATAAAGAGACACAAAAATACAATCTAAGGTAAAAGTCAAATTTATGCATGATAAGTTGAAATATGCATAGCACTAGATCATTAGCAATCCAACCTTAGCTTCCTTACTTGCAAATTTGATCCTAAAGCCCTGAAGGCCTCAAAACTAACAAAACAATCATCATTAGATGATTGTAAGTCGCGTTGAACACTTCTTAATGGTGTCAAGTGGTACTTGGAGTTCCCCCAAACACTTCAGTAGGAAATCTAAAACAGAAAACCCCAATGAAGTGTTCGGAGGATCTCTGAGTGACACTTGACGTTTCCCTTCATTTGTATTCTTCTATGGTCACTTGACGTGTTCCATGAATAAACATTTCACATAGTTGTAGGTATATATAGAAGTGACTCGAGAGAAGAATGAACATTGTATGGCTTTCAATCTCTAATAAGAAGCACATGTTCATTTACACATAAAAAAGGAAGATAACGAGATGTGAGGGTACGTAAGGAGTATCATTATATTCTAGTTTCTTCATCTACCCTTATACATGGCTAGGTTCAGTTTCCACTCACATATGATTCCATATGAGAACTCATCATATTCACGTGTATTATGGTAAAGATCCAAAGCCCATTTAAAAGTAGGGTTTTGTTGAATTGTAACTAACTCTAAGAAAAAGTGATCAATGTTATAACGGGTAAGCTTGCGATCAATGTCATGTTGGCCTCGACGCTAAGATCCTTTAGTCCATTCTTTTTATAATCATAAGATTTAGTTAACGGTTTTGACACAATGTTATGTTGGCCTCGATGCTAAGATCATAACTTAATTTATAATAATAATAATAATTACTTATATATATAAATATATGTTTAATAGGTATATAAGAGTTATACAAATAAATGACTCTTTAATCTCACAAGATAACTCAAGCTTGATATGTGAAGTTTGAGCTTAAGCTTGTTTATTATATAAGTCTTAATATGAGCACGAGTTTGTTTAAAGTCTGCTCTATTCAAGCTTTATAACAAGTTGAAATGTAGCTTATGTGTCAGATTGGCTTGGTTACACCCCAGCTGTATACATACATTTTGAGTGGAAGTGTGATGTAGTTATATGGACAAATTAATTAAAAATAAAATACAAGAGCTCAGAAAGTAAATGTGAAAGCTAATATATATAACATGAACTGATAACTTATGATTTGCTATACTATCTATTAAAAAATAAAATTCAAGAGTTTGTATGGTTTCATTTTATTTGGTTATCAGAACATCACCATTCTGCTTCCTTATAGATTATAGGGAGTTGTTGGCAACTCCTAAACGCCCATTTTGAGGGGATGTTTGGGGATAAGAAAACCGGAAGACCAAACCATGGGTAGAGGCAAAAGATCGGAAGTGGTGATTATCAAACTCGCCACCCAAGTCACATTGGAAAGCTTTGGTGTTGCGATTGAATTGTGTTTGGACCCATTTATGAAATTTTATAAAATTAGTAAACACTTCTGACTTGAATTTTAATGGGTAGACCCACACATAATTTGTAAAGTTATCAATGAGTACCATGTTGTATTTATAGCCCGATTTACTTTGGATGTGGGACGTCCATAAATCGCAATGAACAATATCAATGGAGCGACATTAATAGAATTAAAATCAGAAAACGGTAATCTTTTGCTATTAGAAAGTTGGCATGAAACACAAATATTAGAATATCCGTATTACATGTAATCAAAGAACGACTAGAAAGAAAATTCAAAATATGTTGTCCCGGATGTCCAAGACGAGTATGCTAGTGGTTGGTGGTGGTGTTGAGCAAGCAGAGCTTGGAAGTTGTTAAAGGGGTGGTGAAAGGGTAGATATCCCCCATGCTGTTATGGCGTGAAAGAGTCTTGCCAGTTGTAAGGTCCTTCAAAGTAAAACCAAACAGATCAAATTCAATGGAGACATGGTTATCACGAGTAAATTTATGAATAGAGATAAGGTCTTTAACAACGTGAGGTTATTAGGGGTGGTTATGGTGGATTTACCCGATCCAGAAATTGGAAGAGATTGGCCATTACCGACAAGTATGTGATGTTTAAAAGAACTTGAAGATGGGAATTGAACCTTACCAGGATTTGCAGTTAGGTGCGAGGAGGCTCCCAAGTTCATATACCAAGTTTTGTCTGGTGTGTTTAGTTGCATAGTTTGAAGAGCATTCCCCAATTCGGTATGACACAAGGGGTTCGACCCAATGGATGGCCCAGTGAACATGGCGACCGTGGGCTGCTGCTGCGGGTGTTGTTGGGCTAAAAAATTAGGCTGAGGGTCGGAGGTGTGTTGGGGCTGATTTTGACTCCAAGGTGTGGCCTAATTTGGTTGTGTTGGATGTGGATAAGGTGGGGGCCCATTCCAGTTGTGCAAAGGGGGCGTTCCAGTATTGATTGGATGCCACATGACGGGAAGTCGGCCATCCATTAGAACCATAGCCAGAACCGTTTGTGTTGGGTCCTCGGCCGCGCCCGTAGAACCCGCGGCCGCCTCCCCGTGATCGGCCACGTCCTCGACCATGATGATGGGGTAGCTTGTTTCAAAATTATCAACATGTTGGATTTTTCATGTATAATTGTTTTTAGAGTTAATTACACAAATGGTCCATATGGTTTATCCAAAATAACAAGATTGAGTACTAAGGTTTTCAATTTGTAACGAGTTAATTTATTAGCATTAACAACCGTTAACTTTGCCGTTAAATCTAAGGACGTTTTTGTTTTTTCACTTTACTAGGACTATAATATAAATAGAGGGACAAGTTGTGCCACTTAATGTAAATAAAAGATTGTTTGTGTAATTAAATATCTATATTTTCACCTTCAATTCTAGACTGATTTCACCACCACCACGGACGGCCACTAGCACCAGCCACCAATGGCCATCACCAGCCACCAATGGCCATCACCAGCCACCAATGGCCATCACCAGCCACCATCGGCCACCACCACCATCATCTTCATCTTTTGAATTGAAACAATAACCGCACCACAACGCCATCTTCATCTTCACAACCATCGACAATGGATCGTGCAACCAACCATCACCATTGAGTGCAACCAGCCACCACCATTGAGTGCAATATGCCACTACCACTGCCGACCATTGAACCATTTCCATCGTCTAATTTGTGCGAAACACACATCAATTGCATCAATGTCATCATCATCATCGCATCATCGTCGCCATCACACCACTAAAGATCTATCTATAAGCCCTAAACAAGTATCTCTAATTTGGGTTTTAGGGTTTTGAGAAAGATTTAGGTTTTAAGGATTTTGATAAGTTGGCTGTGATAGAGGTTTAGGTTTTAAGTATTAGATGTGGTGTCGCCAGAGCTGGGGGAGCAGGCGGTGGTGGGTGGCGCCGGCGGTGGTGGGTGGCGATGGCGGAGTTAGGGAGGGATAAAGGGTGGGCAAACATATGGGAGAATATGATTTTTGTATTTAATTACACAAATGATCCCTAGAATAGAAAAGATAGATAATTACAAATTAACCCCTCAAAGTGTTTTTAGTCATTTTATTTTGATTTTAACAGAGAATCTAACATTTGTTAGTGTTAATACTCAAATTCATTACAAAATTGAAATCATTATATCCAAACTTGTTACTTAAAATCCATAGTATTTAAACCTGTTATTTTAAATAAACTATAGGGACTATTTTTGTAATTAACTCTTTTTTTATTTCCATTCTAATTTTAAAGTGTAAAAACTAATTTTATAAAATATATAATTACTCGATTAATCGATTGTCAAATATATCTAACCTAACACCCGTTGGATACATGTTAGATACTTACCAATTATAACGATTTAAAATATGATAACTTAATACATATTATCATCACCTCAAATTGTTTGAAATATCTAAGATACTTTTATTGATATATATACATCTCAAAAAATAGATTCATTCTTCATAACAAACAATAAAAATAATTAAATAAATATGTTAACAGAAAAGTTATCTTTTTCACATGATAATTCTGACATACTGAATCATTACTAGACACAGGTTGATGAAAAATTTAAATTAAAATTTTCCAAGTGTAGGTTTCGAAAGGATATAAGGTTTAATTTAATTTGGTTGAGTATCATCTAATATCATACCTTTACTCAAACCCTTTAAGTTTTCTTTTATCAATTTCATTCACGTTCTATTTGGTTAGGTATTCCTTTTGAATACAAGATTTTTTTACCATCTTAATGATAGGTTCAAAAAGATCGATTTATGATAATATTGTAATGCAAGAATCAATTATAAACACAAAAATCAAACACAAACAAATACTTCAAAGTTATAGTTGTTACATTGATAGTAAATGCAAATGGATACAATGTGCTCTTGTGAATAATAAAAATTTCTAACTATTTCTTGCAAAAATACATATAAAATCTTATTTATACTAATAATGAAAACAAAGTAACATATATTTACAAATATGTCCACACACTATGACAAATAACTATATGACTAATGCTAATCTTCAAAAGAGCTCCAACACAAGTTCATTCTCCTTTTATTCTAACATACCCCTTGTCAAAAGAGAAGTCCATATATTCAAGTGACCCTTCAAGCTCGCAAAAGGTTGATACCAGAACTCCAACATACAACAAGAAAATAGATCTATCGTAGTGACATTTTTAAGGATGAAATGATGTCATCTCTATAGCTAAATCTATTGTGACGATAAATAGTCACTATACATACAGAGGACTACGTTTCGTCTCTAAAGGTTTTGGAAAATTAGAGGGAAAGGTTGGCAGCTTGTGAAAATTTTGAAGTGACAAAATGCTCTCTTTACACATAAAAATAATATTTTTCCTTTTTATAAAGCATATGTTAAGATAAGATAAATTAAAAATAATAAAATTTAGTAAAATACTTCCAGAGAGCCCCTCGACCACTCTAGACCGGCCCCTAAGAACCCTTATGCCCATCTCCGGCCTCAATCCGCCACGGCTCTCCCTTACGGTTTTTAGCTACCCTCGTCGAGCTCTTGTACCCTGTGGTGATGGATGGTCTCCATCGGCTCCTGCCTCTCTTGCTTCTTTTTTAAGGCTTTTTATGGGCAAATTGGTGGTGTTGTAGTCTTGATTGACCGGTGTTGTTGCTTGTTGAAGTTTTTTCTTCGCCTAAACTTTCAACTATGTTTCTTTGCCTCCAACATCATAAATGTTTCTAATTATAAGTTATATAAATATAATACCTTGTTTAGAGTTATTTCCCATATATCACCTTGTTTAGAGTCATATACATATCACAAATTTCTATAGAGATGACACTTATAGTGATGAAATAATTGACTTGATAAGATGGAGAAATGACGACAAATTGAAATAATAACGATTACATTTCGTCACTAAAGTTATTAAAAATTTAGTCGCAAAAGCGCTTATTTCTTGTGATGACATGTACAAAATCAATATAATGATTAACCTTTCATGTTCACAAATAGGTTGAAATATGATAGTATGATAAGTGCTACTTAATCCTCCTTTTCTCACAAAAATATGTCGGATAACCTAATAGTAACTATCATAGTGATTTTTCTTCAGGTCTCAACCACCCATCCCATGATCATAATATGTAGTTCATTAAGGATTGCGTTGATTTGGTGGCCTTAGAACGGGGACTTTCAAACACACAACATGGAGCATTATTAACCTCACGATCTCCATTATAAGAACAAGGGATTGTTTATCCGAACATAATATGCCATTAGAAACTAATGAGCCATGTTATCACATGGTGACACATGATGGTATTGTTGACTACCACCGAAGTATAACTACATACTCAATCTCAAGCAAAAGGTTAGATAAACATTTGATTTGTAAAACACATAAAAGTGTATATACAATGTTAAGTTATTGATTGAATTTTCAAGGCTACAATAAGTTCTTATTATAGACACCTCTAATAATTTGTAGACAAATAAGAAACTAAATTCGTAAGAAGTTCCACGTAACATTAATAATAATATTGAATTTCACTATACAATAAAATTAGTAAGGAGTTCTCTAACACTATGACTGCTGAGCAAATGATTTATTACACACATGTTAGACTAATTTGAGTAATGAAGAGAATGCTAAGAATTGCATATGAAAGGATCAACATTGTCATAAAATTTTCAACTAGGATATAATTTAATGGCGAACTACACAACAATAGAAGGTATACATTCTTCCTATATTTTAGTTTTTTTAGATAATAAGTCAACATGACGGAAAATCAGATTCATCTACAAATATTGAATTGGATTTTTAATGAAAGATTGCTTCAAGAATTCAGATTCTTGAACACCTCACCTACCATGCATCAAAAGTGTTTTTAGATCGTACTTTGGTAGAAGGATAAAGAAACACAAGAATGCAATCTATGCTAAACAGTCAAATCTCTGCATGATAAGTTGGTATATGCATATCACTACAGAATCATTAGCAATGCAATCTTGGCTTCCCTGGTTGCAAAATTATATCCTAAAACCCTTAAGGCCTCAAAACTAACAAAACAAACATCACCAAATGATTATAAGTCGCTTTAGACACTTCTTAATGGTGTCAAGTGGTACTTGGAGTTCCTCCAAACATTCAGTAGGAAATTTGAAACAAAAAATCCCAATGAAGTGTTCGGAGGATCTCTGAGTGACACTTGACGTTTCCTTCATTTGTATTCTTCTATGGTTGCTTGAAGTTTCATGAATAAACATTCACATAGTTATAGGTATATATAGAAGAGACTTGAGAGAAGAATGAAATTGTATGGCTTTTAATCTCTAAGAAAGCACATGTTCATTTACACATAAAAAGGGAAGATAACGAGATGTGAGGGTAAGGAAGGAGTATCATATATTATAGTTTCTTCATCTACCCTTATACATGGCTAGGTTCAATTTCCACTCACATATGATTCCATATGAGAACTCATCATATTCACGTGTATTTGATTCTTTGAGAATCAGTTTCTAGTTTGTTTTAGTTTCTTGTTGTAATCTGTGTTGACAATCTTATTCTCTATAAACAAGATTTTAGACTTTTATCAGTAGGGTTTCGTTGAATTGTACGTAATTTTAAGAAAACATGATCAATGTTATAACAGGTAAGCTTGCGATCAATGTTATGTTGGCCTCAACGCTAAGATCCTTTTGTCCATTCTTTTTATAATTATAAGATTTAGTTAACGGTTTTGACACAATGTTATGTTGGCCTCGACGCTAAGATCATAACTTAATTTTAATAATAATTACTTATATATATAAATATATGTTTAATAGGTATATAAGAGTTATACAAATACATGACTCTTTAATCTCAACATAGCTCAAACTTGATATGTGAAGTTTGAGCTAACCTTGTTTATTATATAAATCGTAATATGAGCACGAGCTTGTTTAAAGTCGGCTCTATATATTCAAGCTATAAGAAGTTGAAATGTAGCTTATGTGTCAGATCGGCTTGGTTACAACCCAGGTGTATACATACATTTTGAGTGGAAGTGTGATGTAGTTATATGGACAAACTAAAAATAAAATACAAGAGCTCAGAAAGTAAATGTAAAGCTAATATATATATAACATGAACTGATAACTTATGATTTGCTATACTGTCTATTAAAAAGTAAATTTCAAGAGTTCCAGATTTTCACCATTCTCTTGTATGTTTCATTTTATTTGGTTATTAGAACATCACCATTCTGCTTCCTTATAGATTACAGGGAGCTTAACGTGACTGGTTGTTGGTAACTCCAATATAGTACGTGTTGTAATTCCGTATGTCCGATCTAATATGTAACAAATATTAGATGTGTTTGTTTCAAAAATATAGACATGTTGGATTTTCATGTATAATTGTTTTTAGAGTTAATTACGCAAATGGTTCATGTGGTTTATCCAAAATAACAAGATTGAGTACTAAGGTTTTCAATTTGTAACAAGTTAATGTTTTAGCATTAACAGCCGTTAACTTGCTATTAAATTTGAGGATGTTTTTGTCTTTTCATTTTACCAGGACTATAATATAAATAGAGGGACTAGTTGTGCCACTTAATATAATAAAGATTGTTTGTGTAATTAATTAATATATATACACACATATATACACATAAATATCTATATTTTCACCTTTAGTTCTAGATTGATTTCACCACCACCACGGACGGCCACTAGCACCAGCCACCAATGGCCACCACCAGCCACCATCCGCCACCATCCGCCACCACCACCATCATCTTCATCTCTTCAAATGAAACAAAACCGCACCACAACATCATCTTCATCTTCATATTCACCACCACCGACAATGGATCGTGCAACCAACCACCACCATTGAGTGCAATATGCCACTACCACTGCCGACCATTGAACCATTTCCATCGTCTAATTTGTGCGAAACACACATCAATTGCATCAATGTCATCGATGTCATCATCATCGTATCATCGTCGCCATCACACCACTAAAGATCTATCTATAAGCCCTAAACAAGTATCTCTAATTTTGATGTTAGGGTTTTGAGAAAGATATAGGTTTTAAGGATTTTGATAAGTTGACTGTGATAGAGGTTTAGGTTTTAAGTATTAGAAGTGGTGTTGTCAGAGCTGGGGGAGCCGCTTGGCGCCGGCGGTGGCGGGTGGCGATGCGGAGTTGGGGAGGGGGGAATGGTGGGCAAACATCTGGGAGAATAGGATTTTTGTATTTAATTACACAAATGATCCCTAGAATAGAAAAGATAGATAATTACAAATTAATCCCTCAAAGTGTTTTTAGTCATTTTATTTTGATTTTAATAGAAAATCTAACATTTGTTAGTGTTAATACTCAAATTCATTACAAAATTGAAATCATTACATCCAAACTTGTTACTTAAAATTCTCAGTATTCAAACCTGTTATTTTAAATAAACTATAGGGACTATTTTTGTAATTAACTCTTTTTTATTCTATTCTAATTTTAAAGTGCAAAAACTAATTTACAAAATATCTAAGTACTCGATTAGTCGATTGTAAATTATACCTAACCTAACACCTTTGGATACATGTTATATACTTACCAATTATAACGATTAAAATATGATAACTTAATACATATTATCATCACCTCAAATTATTTGAAATATCTAAGATACTTTTATTGATATTATATACATCTCAAATAATAGATTCATTCTTCATAACAAACAATAAAAATAATTAAATAAATATGTTAAAAGAAAAGTTATCTTTTTCACATGATAATTCTGACATATTGAATCATTATTAGACGGAAAATTTAAATTAAAATTTTCCAAGTGTATGTAACACCCGGCCTCTCGTATCAACAACATTGTCCGCTTTGCCCACGAGAAGCTCAGGGATTTGCTTTTAGTTGCCGGGTGAAAACTTCTCAGGGAGATCACCCATCCCTGGATTTCTCCACCTGAGCACGCTTAACTATGGAGTTCTCCTCTCATCCACAGCCAATACGCCCAAACGCGTTGTTGATGTTAGAGGCCAGACATTCCTTATGAACCAGGAATCTCTCCTATTCACGGCCGATGTGGGATATGTGTAGGGTGTCACAAGTCCCTATTTTAAGAAATTTCATCCCGAAATTTAATCACGAGGGGCCTAATTTCAAGGAAATGAGAAGACTTGGATACGATTTCACATATGCGCGTGAACTCTTGGAAGCGTTTAAATTCAACAAGATTAACTATGATGCTTTGTTATGTTTAAGTTTGTTAAGTTTCATAATTTATGATTTCATGTGTTTCTGACAAACGATACAAGATTATTAACTTAAAATTTTTAGTTGTTAAACGTTTGTATTTTAAATAGTTCAAGACGGTTAGAAAGGTTTTTTCATGAGGGAAACACTAAGTATTAGTGTGGTACGAGACATAAGTTCAAGATGCTTTTGGATGGGATATGGAGTTCATAAGAGCTTTTCAACAACTAACATTAACAAGGTTCTTAGATGATCAATTCTTGTTTACTATTTCGTTGAGGTTTTCAAAGTATCATTAGTTTAACGTTGATACGAGAATCACTTTTGTTAAGATTAAATATTCAATTTAGAATGAGAGCATCATTGTAATAGGTTTTCAGGATAAGTGCGGTTTTGAGGTGAATGCATTCGGAAAGATTATTAAGGGTCGTTAAGAGATTTGGGTAGTGAGTTTCAAGATTCAAGAATGCAAAATCAATGATGAAACGAATCAAAATAACAAAATGATTCGAGTGTACGTTCGGGTCACAAACCAAAAACATTACGTTGACTTATCAAAGTATTAAGTCGACTACAACTTTAATGAAGACATGCGTACCTATAGCGGACACTCATCCCAAGGGTTTCCAGGTAAGGTAAACGGATCCATCGGTTGATTTGAATTTATATGAATACCTTGCCTAGACAGAACACTCGAGATACAGGCATCCCAATTTTTCTAGCATTACATGTTTTAAGTTATAGGACATAGATCTTGACGAGACTTGAAAACCACGAATAACGATTCAAAAGCACATTTTTGAAAACATTTGATTCAGGCATATAATGCTTAGAATATGATTTAAGATACATGTGTGCATTGATAAGATTCAAGGTATAAGCATAAGCACATAAGGCACATAATCACAAAATCAAAATAAACACATAAGACACGTAAACTCCTATCTAAGCATATGAAATACATGAGAGGACTCATGTGTAAGGGCACTTAGTTATAGTCTAGGTCATTCCATTTCCAATAACATAAATCCCTATAACCATGGCTCTGATACCAATCTGCCACACCCCAACCGACGGCGGAATCATCGTGGCGGACGAATGGGAGACGATTGCTCATAGCATATGGAACTAATTAAGTTGAAATAATATTAAATGTCATTATTCATAAACATTACAAGACAGTTAAGTTCATACAATACAAAAGCTTCAAACAAAGAAATAACACGTTAAGTTAAACTAGGTCCAAGTTTTATATGAGCACGAAGAGAATCCACAAGTAGTAAAACTGAAACATGTTAAAAATAAAAGATCAACTTTGAAAGTTGGTGAGATTTTCATAGTTTGCAATACATAAGTATATAAAAGATAGCATTTCATGTTGTAACTTAGAGAACAAATTAACTAGGGATGTAAGACGAATGCACAATCAAACTTGACAAAGTTTTACAAGTCTCAAACGTTTACAATATATACGATTAGCTAACTGTACTTGGATCAACCAAGCAGGCTTGTCAGCCCATAGATCTATGACGTCGCCGGACTAGCAATAGTTAATGATTGTACATATATTCGACATTACATGGTAGCTACAAAGATCAACTAACCATAACATACAAGTGAATTGCCTTAAGTTTACAAGCATCAAACGTGTTTATAAGTGCAATGTTTATAAAGTAACATGTTTCACCCCAAGTGTGAAAATAGGAAAAAGAGGTATAGAAATACTCACATGATATTTATAAGGTGATGATAAGAAATTAAACGAGACTCCAACGATTTCTTCACGAGTCAATCTAATGATTGATATCTCAAAATTAGAATAACGATAAGTTTAAGGGTAAATATGAATTAGGGTTTCATGTGGAAAGTTGGGGGTTTTAATATTTAAATTACACAAAAAATAAAGCAATCGATTATATTTTTGTTAAGGATGAAATATATAAATAGATTAAGAAGCGATAATGATTGAATTAATTTGATTTATTGATTAATAAAGATTAAGTATAATGTGTGAAAAAAATAATAACTTAATAATTAATATTTAAAATCTGATAACGATAATTTATTGAATACTTAATTATATGACTTGCAAAATAATATAATATTATTTAAAGTTATTTTATAAAGTTTTTAAATGTTTTAAATAATCTTTATAAAGGTCTTATAATGTCAAATCTTAAAAATTAAAAAATTAAAAACAAAGTAATAAAATGTTATATTGTTTTATAAGTTTCAAGGATCTTAAATGAAATTTTAAGAAATAATTTTATTAGTTAATTATATATAACATGGTTAAATGAACAATTAATATTTAAATAATTATTTAAATATATTTAAATAACTCTTTTAGTAATTATTTATTTAACATATAGATTTATAATGTTTTAAAATAAATCTACATTTGAACCATAATAGGTTTGTAACATTTAAATTACATAAATAATTAATAATGTTGTTATAATCTTTGTTATTTTTTAAAGATTATTAAATTTTAGAAAAAATTTATATGTTTTAAAATCTTTAAAATTAATTTAATATTTTCTGAAATGTTTTAGTTAACAAACTAATTTTTATTTAAATCTGTTGGTATAATAGAAATTTTCTAAATAGCAAAAGTTTAGGAAAAATAAGTTAAAAAAAAGGTTGGCAGAGGCCCGGTTCGAACCCGGGACCTCATGCCAAGTAATGACACGGGTTACCAGTCAGGCTAACGCTCAATTGTGTTAAGGAGTTCCTTTTAAAATATTTATCTTTATTTTTGAAATCCCCAAATTCACATGAACCCTAGATTTGAATTGAATCCATTGAACATGAAATCAACTTTGATATTTGAATTAAACATGGGGCTTTTGTTTCTTGAATGAAACCGAATGTGTGTGTGGTTTTAATTACCTGGATTGATGCCAAAATCGATTAGAACAATAACAAGACAGCTGCGACATGAACGAAATTAAATCCTCAAATTGGTGTTGTTTTGATGAAATTAATCACATGAAAAGCTTTTAAGGATGGTAATGATCGAAATCCCTCTGTTAATGGAAATCAAGGTTACACAGAAGGGGCGTTCGAACCAATTGCAAGTCGAGGAAGAAGATGACCGTGATTTTGGTGGATGTGCTTGTTTCGAATGGAATTGGAGTTATAGAAAGTTTAACGAAGTTGATTCGGAGGTTTTAACATCATTCATTAGACCTAGTTAAGATTGTTTCATAACAACGGGTAAAATCTTTAAGTCGATGCTACGGTTTCGAGTTCCTGGCCATTAATAGTCATATAAATTCAATTAAAAACGATATGGTGTTCGAAACTGATTCGAGAAGGTTAATATGTGGCTTAATTCATTTTAGTTGAACGTTATAGAGGGTTCGGTGTTCGTCGGAGTTTAGCGGAGATTTGGCCGGCGCTAGGGGGTCGACAGGGAGAGGGTTGGGTTTTAAACAATTTACATTTTTGGTCCCTGAACTATTTGTTTGATATTTCTTGTAAAAAACTTTTTAATTTAAGTTTCGAAATTTACCATTTAAACCCTTGATTATAAAAACAAGTTTTAATAATAAATCAAATTAAATATTTATTAATCTTTTTTTTAACTTTCATAAAACTAGTAAGCTTTATAATTTAATTATTATTTTCACCAACAAAAATTTATAACTAGTAATAAAACTTTATAGCCTATTAAAAGTTATTTCATAACTTATTAAATTTTTAATAAAACTTTTAATAAAAATTTGAAGCTTTGGTTTCTCTTTCACAAGTTCATTCTCCTTTGATTTTAAACACCCCTTGTCAAAAGAGAAGTCCATATATTCAAGTGACCCTTAAAGCTCGCAAAAGGTTGATACAGAACTCCAACATACAACAAGAAAAAGATCTATCGTAGTGACATTTTTAAGGATGAAATGATGTCATCTCTATAGCTAAATCTATTGTGACGATAAATAGTCACTATACATACAGAGGACTACGTTTCGTCTCTAAAGGTTTTGGAAAATTAGAGGGAAAGGTTGGCAGCTTGTGAAAATTTTGAAGTGACAAAATGCTCTCTTTACACATAAAAATAATATTTTTCCTTTTTATAAAGCATATGTTAAGATAAGATAAATTAAAAATAATAAAATTTAGTAAAATACTTCCAGAGAGCCCCTCGACCACTCTAGACCGGCCCCTAAGAACCCTTATGCCCATCTCCGGCCTCAATCCGCCACGGCTCTCCCTTACGGTTTTTAGCTACCCTCGTCGAGCTCTTGTACCCTGTGGTGATGGATGGTCTCCATCGGCTCCTGCCTCTCTTGCTTCTTTTTTAAGGCTTTTTATGGGCAAATTGGTGGTGTTGTAGTCTTGATTGACCGGTGTTGTTGCTTGTTGAAGTTTTTTCTTCGCCTAAACTTTCAACTATGTTTCTTTGCCTCCAACATCATAAATGTTTCTAATTATAAGTTATATAAATATAATACCTTGTTTAGAGTTATTTCCCATATATCACCTTGTTTAGAGTCATATACATATCACAAATTTCTATAGAGATGACACTTATAGTGATGAAATAATTGACTTGATAAGATGGAGAAATGACGACAAATTGAAATAATAACGATTACATTTCGTCACTAAAGTTATTAAAAATTTAGTCGCAAAAGCGCTTATTTCTTGTGATGACATGTACAAAATCAATATAATGATTAACCTTTCATGTTCACAAATAGGTTGAAATATGATAGTATGATAAGTGCTACTTAATCCTCCTTTTCTCACAAAAATATGTCGGATAACCTAATAGTAACTATCATAGTGATTTTTCTTCAGGTCTCAACCACCCATCCCATGATCATAATATGTAGTTCATTAAGGATTGCGTTGATTTGGTGGCCTTAGAACGGGGACTTTCAAACACACAACATGGAGCATTATTAACCTCACGATCTCCATTATAAGAACAAGGGATTGTTTATCCGAACATAATATGCCATTAGAAACTAATGAGCCATGTTATCACATGGTGACACATGATGGTATTGTTGACTACCACCGAAGTATAAACTACATACTCAATCTCAAGCAAAAGGTTAGATAAACATTTGATTTGTAAAACACATAAAAGTGTATACAATGTTAAGTTATTGATTGAATTTTCAAGGCTACAATAAGTTCTTATTATAGACACCTCTAATAATTTGTAGACAAATAAGAAACTAAATTCGTAAGAAGTTCCACGTAACATTAATAATAATATTGAATTTCACTATACAATAAAATAGTAAGGAGTTCTCTAACACTATGACTGCTGAGCAAATGATTTATTACACACATGTTAGACTAATTTGAGTAATGAAGAGAATGCTAAGAATTGCATATGAAAGGATCAACATTGTCATAAAATTTTCAACTAGGATATAATTTAATGGCGAACTACACAACAATAGAAGGTATACATTCTTTTCCTATATTTTAGTTTTTTTAGATAATAAGTCAACATGACGGAAAATCAGATTCATCTACAAATATTGAATTGGATTTTTAATGAAAGATTGCTTCAAGAATTCAAGATTCTTGAACACCTTCACCTACCATGCATCAAAAGTGTTTTTAGATCGTACTTTGGTAGAAGGATAAAGAAACACAAGAATGCAATCTATGCTAAACAGTCAAATCTCTGCATGATAAGTTGGTATATGCATATCACTACAGAATCATTAGCAATGCAATCTTGGCTTCCTTGGTTGCAAAATTATATCCTAAAACCCTAAGGCCTCAAAACTAACAAAACAAACATCACCAAATGATTATAAGTCGCTTTAGACACTTCTTAATGGTGTCAAGTGGTACTTGGAGTTCCTCCAAACACTTCAGTAGGAAATTTGAAACAAAAAATCCCAATGAAGTGTTCGGAGGATCTCTGAGTGACACTTGACGTTTCCCTTCATTTGTATTCTTCTATGGTTGCTTGAAGTTTCATGAATAAACATTTCACATAGTTATAGGTATATATAGAAGAGACTTGAGAGAAGAATGAAATTGTATGGCTTTTAATCTCTAATAAGAAGCACATGTTCATTTACACATAAAAAGGGAAGATAACGAGATGTGAGGGTAAGGAGTATCATTATATTATAGTTTCTTCATCTACCCTTATACATGGCTAGGTTCAATTTCACTCACATATGATTCCATATGAGAACTCATCATATTCACGTGTATTTGATTCTTTGAGAATCAGTTTCTAGTTTGTTTTAGTTTCTTTGTTGTAATCTGTGTTGACAATCTTATTCTCTATAAACAAGATTTTAGACTTTTATCAGTAGGGTTTCGTTGAATTGTACGTAATTTTAAGAAAACATGATCAATGTTATAACAGGTAAGCTTGCGATCAATGTTATGTTGGCCTCAACGCTAAGATCCTTTTGTCCATTCTTTTTATAATTATAAGATTTAGTTAACGGTTTTGACACAATGTTATGTTGGCCTCGACGCTAAGATCATAACTTAATTTATAATAATAATTACTTATATATATAAATATATGTTTAATAGGTATATAAGAGTTATACAAATACATGACTCTTTAATCTCACAACATAGCTCAAACTTGATATGTGAAGTTTGAGCTTAACCTTGTTTATTATATAAATCGTAATATGAGCACGAGCTTGTTTAAAGTCGGCTCTATATATTCAAGCTATAAGAAGTTGAAATGTAGCTTATGTGTCAGATCGGCTTGGTTACACCCCAGGTGTATACATACATTTTGAGTGGAAGTGTGATGTAGTTATATGGACAAACTAAAAATAAAATACAAGAGCTCAGAAAGTAAATGTGAAAGCTAATATATATATAACATGAACTGATAACTTATGATTTGCTATACTGTCTATTAAAAAGTAAATTTCAAGAGTTCCAGATTTTCACCATTCTCTTGTATGTTTCATTTTATTTGGTTATTAGAACATCACCATTCTGCTTCCTTATAGATTACAGGGAGCTTACGTGACTGGTTGTTGGTAACTCCAATATAGTACGTGTTGTAATTCCGTATGTCCGATCTAATATGTAACAAATATTAGATGTGTTTGTTTCAAAAATATAGACATGTTGGAATTTTCATGTATAATTGTTTTTAGAGTTAATTACGCAAATGGTTCATGTGGTTTATCCAAAATAACAAGATTGAGTACTAAGGTTTTCAATTTGTAACAAGTTAATGTTTTAGCATTAACAGCCGTTACTTTGCTATTAAATTTGAGGATGTTTTTGTCTTTTCATTTTACCAGGACTATAATATAAATAGAGGGACTAGTTGTGCCACTTAATATAAATAAAGATTGTTTGTGTAATTAATTAATATATATACACACATATATACACATAAATATCTATATTTTCACCTTTAGTTCTAGATTGATTTCACCACCACCACGGACGGCCACTAGCACCAGCCACCAATGGCCACCACCAGCCACCATCCGCCACCATCCGCCACCACCACCATCATCTTCATCTCTTCAAATGAAACAACAACCGCACCACAACATCATCTTCATCTTCATATTCACCACCACCGACAATGGATCGTGCAACCAACCACCACCATTGAGTGCAATATGCCACTACCACTGCCGACCATTGAACCATTTCCATCGTCTAATTTGTGCGAAACACACATCAATTGCATCAATGTCATCGATGTCATCATCATCGTATCATCGTCGCCATCACACCACTAAAGATCTATCTATAAGCCCTAAACAAGTATCTCTAATTTTGATGTTAGGGTTTTGAGAAAGATATAGGTTTTAAGGATTTTGATAAGTTGACTGTGATAGAGGTTTAGGTTTTAAGTATTAGAAGTGGTGTTGTCAGAGCTGGGGGGAGCCGGCTTGGCGCCGGCGGTGGCGGGTGGCGATGCGGAGTTGGGGAGGGGGAAATGGTGGGCAAACATCTGGGAGAATAGGATTTTTGTATTTAATTACACAAATGATCCCTAGAATAGAAAAGATAGATAATTACAAATTAATCCCTCAAAGTGTTTTTTAGTCATTTTATTTTGATTTTAATAGAAAATCTAACATTTGTTAGTGTTAATACTCAAATTCATTACAAAATTGAAATCATTACATCCAAACTTGTTACTTAAAATTCTCAGTATTCAAACCTGTTATTTTAAATAAACTATAGGGACTATTTTTGTAATTAACTCTTTTTTATTTCTATTCTAATTTTAAAGTGCAAAAACTAATTTTACAAAATATCTAAGTACTCGATTAGTCGATTGTAAATTATACCTAACCTAACACCCTTTGGATACATGTTATATACTTACCAATTATAACGATTAAAATATGATAACTTAATACATATTATCATCACCTCAAATTATTTGAAATATCTAAGATACTTTTATTGATATTATATATACATCTCAAATAATAGATTCATTCTTCATAACAAACAATAAAAATAATTAAATAAATATGTTAAAAGAAAAGTTATCTTTTTCACATGATAATTCTGACATATTGAATCATTATTAGACGGAAAATTTAAATTAAAATTTTCCAAGTGTATGTAACACCCGGCCTCTCGTATCAACAACATTGTCCGCTTTGCCCACGAGAAGCTCAGGGATTTGCTTTTAGTTGCCCGGGTGAAAACTTCTCAGGGAGATCACCCATCCCTGGATTTCTCCCACCTGAGCACGCTTAACTATGGAGTTCTCCTCTCATCCACAGCCAATACGCCCAAAACGCGTTGTTGATGTTAGAGGCCAGACATTCCTTATGAACCAGGAATCTCTCCTATTCACGGCCGATGTGGGATATGTGTAGGGTGTCACAAGTCCCTATTTTAAGAAATTTCATCCCGAAATTTAATCACGAGGGGCCTAATTTCAAGGAAATGAGAAGACTTGGATACGATTTCACATATGCGCGTGAACTCTTGGAAGCGTTTAAATTCAACAAGATTAACTATGATGCTTTGTTATGTTTAAGTTTGTTAAGTTTCATAATTTATGATTTCATGTGTTTCTTGACAAACGATACAAGATTATTAACTTAAAATTTTTAGTTGTTAAACGTTTGTATTTTAAATAGTTCAAGACGGTTAGAAAGGTTTTTTTCATGAGGGAAACACTAAGTATTAGTGTGGTACGAGACATAAGTTCAAGATGCTTTTGGATGGGATATGGAGTTCATAAGAGCTTTTCAACAACTAACATTAACAAGGTTCTTAGATGATCAATTCTTGTTTACTATTTCGTTGAGGTTTTCAAAGTATCATTAGTTTAACGTTGATACGAGAATCACTTTTGTTAAGATTAAATATTCAATTTAGAATGAGAGCATCATTGTAATAGGTTTTCAGGATAAGTGCGGTTTTGAGGTGAATGCATTCGGAAAGATTATTAAGGGTCGTTAAGAGATTTGGGTAGTGAGTTTCAAGATTCAAGAATGCAAAATCAATGATGAAACGAATCAAAATAACAAAATGATTCGAGTGTAACGTTCGGGTCACAAACCAAAAACATTACGTTGACTTATCAAAGTATTAAGTCGACTACAACTTTAATGAAGACATGCGTACCTATAAGCGGACACTCATCCCAAGGGTTTCCAGGTAAGGTAAACGGATCCATCGGTTGATTTGAATTTATATGAATACCTTGCCTAGACAGAACACCTCGAGATACAGGCATCCCACTTTTCTAGCATTACATGTTTTAAGTTATAGGACATAGATCTTGACGAGACTTGAAAACCACGAATAACGATTCAAAAGCACATTTTTGAAAACCATTTGATTCAGGCATATAATGCCTTAGAATATGATTTAAGATACATGTGTGCATTGATAAGATTCAAGGTATAAGCATAAGCACATAAGGCACATAATCACAAAATCAAATATAAACACATAAGACACGTAAACTCCTATCTAAGCATATGAAATACATGAGAGGACTCATGTGTAAGGGCACTTAGTTATAGTCTAGGTCATTCCATTTCCAATAACATAAATCCCTATAACCATGGCTCTGATACCAATCTGCCACACCCCAACCGACGGCGGAATCATCGTGGCGGACGAATGGGAGACGATTGCTCATAGCATATGGAACTAATTAAGTTGAAATAATATTAAATGTCATTATTCATTAAACATTACAAGACAGTTAAGTTCATACAATACAAAAGCTTCAAACAAAGAAATAACACGTTAAGTTAAACTAGGTCCAAGTTTTATATGAGCACGAAGAGAATCCACAAGTAGTAAAACTGAAACATGTTAAAAATAAAAGATCAACTTTGAAAGTTGGTGAGATTTTCATAGTTTGCAATACATAAGTATATAAAAGATAGCATTTCATGTTGTAACTTAGAGAACAAATTAACTAGGGATGTAAGACGAATGCACAATCAAACCTTGACAAAGTTTTACAAGTCTCAAACGTTTACAACTATATACGATTAGCTAACTGTACTTGGATCAACCAAGCAGGCTTGTCAGGCCCATAGATCTATGACGTCGCCGGACTAGCAATAGTTAATGATTGTACATATATTCGACATTACATGGTAGCTACAAAGATCAACTAACCATAACATACAAGTGAATTGCCTTAAGTTTACAAGCATCAAACGTGTTTATAAGTGCAATGTTTATAAAGTAACATGTTTCACCCCAAAGTGTGAAAATAGGAAAAAGAGGTATAGAAATACTCACATGATATTTATAAGGTGATGATAAGAAATTAAACGAGACTCCAACGATTTCTTCACGAGTCAATCTAATGATTGATATCTCAAAATTAGAATAACGATAAGTTTAAGGGTAAATATGAATTAGGGTTTCATGTGGAAAGTTGGGGGTTTTAATATTTAAATTACACAAAAAATAAAGCAATCGATTATATTTTTGTTAAGGATGAAATATATAAATTAAGATTAAGAAGCGATAATGATTGATTAAATAATTTGATTTATTGATTAAATAAAGATTAAGTATAATGTGTGAAAAAAATAATTAACTTAATAATTAATTATTTAAAATCTGATAACGATAATTTATTGAATACTTAATTATATGACTTGCAAAATAATATAATATTATTTAAAGTTATTTTATAAAGTTTTTAAATGTTTTAAATAATCTTTATAAAGGTCTTATAATGTCAAATCTTAAAAATTAAAAAATTAAAAACAAAGTATAATAAAATGTTATATTGTTTTATAAGTTTCAAGGATCTTAAATGAAATTTTAAGAAATAATTTTATTAGTAATTATATATAACATGGTTAAATGAACAATTAATTATTTAAATAATTATTTAAATATTTATTTAAATAACTCTTTTAGTAATTATTTATTTAACATATAGATTTATAATGTTTTAAAATAAATCTACATTTGAACCATAATAGTTTGTAACATTTAAATTACATAAATAATTAATAATGTTGTTATAATCTTTGTTATTTTTTAAAGATTATTAAATTTTAGAAAAAATTTATATGTTTTAAAATCTTTAAAATTAATTTAATATTTTCTGAAATGTTTTAGTTAACAAACTAATTTTTATTTAAATCTGTTGGTATAATAGAAATTTTCTAAATAGCAAAAGTTTAGGAAAAATAAGTTAAAAAAAAGGTTGGCAGAGGCCCGGTTCGAACCCGGGACCTCATGCCAAGTAATGACACGGGTTACCAGTCAGGCTAACGCTCAATTGTGTTAAGGAGTTCCTTTTAAAATATTTATATCTTTATTTTTGAAATCCCCCAAATTCACATGAACCCTAGATTTGAATTGAATCCAATTGAACATGAAATCAACTTTGATATTTGAATTAAACATGGGGCTTTTGTTTCTTGAATGAAACCGAATGTGTGTGTGGTTTTAATTACCTGGATTGATGCCAAAATCGATTAGAACAATAACAAGACAGCTGCGACATGAACGAAATTAAATCCTCAAATTTGGTGTTGTTTTGATGAAATTAATCACATGAAAAGCTTTTAAGGATGGTAATGATCGAAATCCCTCTGTTAATGGAAATCAAGGTTACACAGAAGGGGCGTTCGAACCAATTGCAAGTCGAGGAAGAAGATGACCGTTGATTTTGGTGGATGTGCTTGTTTCGAATGGAATTGGAGTTATAGAAAGTTTAACGAAGTTGATTCGGAGGTTTTAACATCATTCATTAGACCTAGTTAAGATTGTTTCATAACAACGGGTAAAATCTTTAAGTCGATGCTACGGTTTCGAGTTCCTGGCCATTAATAGTCATATAAATTCAATTAAAAACGATATGGTGTTCGAAACTGATTCGAGAAGGTTAATATGTGGCTTAATTTCATTTTAGTTGAACGTTATAGAGGGTTCGGTGTTCGTCGGAGTTTAGCCGGAGATTTGGCCGGCGCTAGGGGGTCGACAGGGAGAGGGTTGGGTTTTAAACAATTTTACATTTTTGGTCCCTGAACTTTATTTGTTTGATATTTCTTGTAAAAAACTTTTTAATTTAAGTTTCGAAATTTACCATTTAAACCCTTGATTTATAAAAACAAGTTTTAATAATAAATCAAATTAAATATTTATTAATCTTTTTTTTAACTTTCATAAAACTAGTAAGCTTTATAATTTAATTATTATTTTCACCAACAAAAATTTATAACTAGTAATAAAACTTTATAAGCCTATTAAAAGTTATTTCATAACTTATTAAATTTTTAATAAAACTTTTAATAAAAATTTGAAGCTTTGGTTTCTCTTTCACAAGTTCATTCTCCTTTGATTTTAACACACCCCTTGTCAAAAGAGAAGTCCATATATTCAAGTGACCCTTAAAGCTCGCAAAAGGTTGATACAGAACTCCAACATACAACAAGAAAATACATCTATCGTAGTGACATTTTTAAGGACGAAATGATGTCGTCTCTATAGCTGAATCTATTGTGACGATAAATAGTCACTATACGTACAGAGGACTAAGTTTCGTCTCTAAAGGTTTTGAGAAATTAGAGGGAAAGGTTGGCAGCTTGTGAAAATTTTGTAGTGACAAAATGCACTCTTTACACTTAAAATAATATTTTTTTTTCTTTTTATAAAGCACATGTTAAGATAAGATAAATTAAAAATAAAAAAATTAGTAAAACCTATAGACTATATTTCGTCGTTATAAGAAGAAAATTTTGATTTTCTTGTATAATACTTCTAGAGAGCCCGTCGACCACTCTAGACCAGCCCCTAAGAACCCTTATGCGCATCTCCAGCCTCAAACCGCCTCGGCTCTCCCTTACGGTTTTTAGCTACCCTCGTCGAGCTTTTGTCTCCAGTGGTGATGGATGGTCTCCATCGGGCTCCTGCCTCTCTTGCTTCTTGTTTAAGGCTTTTTGTGGGCAAATTGGTGGTGTTGCAGTCTTGATTGACCGATTTTGTTGCTATTGTTGAAGTTTTTTCTTCGCCTAAACTTTCAACTATGTTTCTTTGCCTCCAACATCATAAATGTTTCTAATTGTAAGTTATATAAATATAATACCTTGGTTAGAGTTATTTCACATATATCACCTTGTTTAGAGTCATATACATATCACAAATGTCTATAACGATGACACTTGTAATGATGAAATAATTGACTTGATAAGATGGAGAAATGGCGACAAATTGAAATAGTGGCAACCGGGTTTCGTCGCAATAGGCTATAGCGATTACATTTCATCGCTAAAGTTATTAAAAATTTATTCGCAAAAGCTTATTTCTTGTGATGACATATACAAAATCAAAATAATGATTAACCTTCACAAATATGTTGAAATATGACACTATGATAAGTGCTACTTAATCCTCCTTTTCTCATAAAAATATGTCAGATAACCTAATTGTAACTATCATAGTGATTTTTCTTCAGGTCTCAACCACCCATATTCATAATATGTAGTTCATTAAGGATTGCGTTGATTTGGTGGCCTTAGAACGGGGACTTTCAAACACAAAACATAGAGCATTATTAACCTCACGATCTCCATTATACTCGATCTCAAGCAAAAGGTTAGATAAACATTTGATTTGTAAAACACATAAAAGTGTATATATACAATGTTAAGTTATTGATTGAATTTTCAAGGTTACAATAAGTTGTTATTATAGACACTTCTAATAATTTATTAACTACAAAAAGCAAATTGACGGCTTCAAAAGCAACATAACGGCGTCAATTTTATCCCCCCATTTTCCCCCAAGCCACGTGTCAAACGTTTCGACTGCCACATATAGTTATTAAAAATGAATTCCTCAAAATCTCCGTATTCTCATTCAGTTTTATCCTCCTGCTTCTTCCGTCTTCAACCGCAATTTCACATATTTCGCCTAGAGTAACTTAACGGTGCTTTAAAGGATTATGTAAATTTACAGTGATCTCATAAATTTTAAATAATTCTAACTAATTCTGGTCTGGTTATACTCTATGTAAATTTACAAAGGTTCAGGCCCTTACATTTTCAAGATAGAAGGCCAAATATGTCATTAGCTAGGTACTTTATGTCCGCCTCAGGATGAAAGACCTCGATTTCTACAGTTGTATATATACGACACTGAAAATAAAATTTCTAACAGGCTACACTTCTTTAAAGGGCAAGCATGTTCAACTTTATGCAATACCATTGTAAAGACACTCCTTGATATTTTACAAAATACAAATGAATTGGTAAAACTTTTTTGTACAGCTAGAGATCTTTATCTTTCAAATAATGTACCAGAGTTTACCATTCATCTCTATAGCTCTCAAAATCAACATAGCTATGATCGACCAAATGTTGGCTGCATTGGTGGCATTGTATATGAGAATCATTCTTCATGCAATGACTTTGACATCACCATTCGTCTAAAAGATGGCCATCCTAACGGATTAGCAAATTATATCATTTATACATGGCGTTACAATACCCTTTATTACTTCTGTACGGAGAACATGGATGGTCTCCTGATCTTCAAATTATATCTAACAACCACACTCATAAAAAACAAATGACGATGAATATGTTCTACAGTCATCAACTCCATGACCGTAATGGACTATATTCATTGCTATTAAGAGGTGGTCGTCTTTTTCAACAATATTTAGTCGACGCGTATGTTTGTATCGAGCAAAACCGCCTAGATTACATTCGATCACACCAAAATTTGTTTAGGACTGAATTTCTTCAAGGTATACATGACACACTTCTAAGAGGTGACAATGAAGGCACAACTATTGGAAAACGAACTATTCTCCCCTCATCTTTTACCGGCGGTCTAAGATACATGTATAAACATTATCAAGATGCTTTAGCAATTTGTAGGATACATGGGAATCCACAATACTTTATAACTTTTACATGTAACATTAGGTGGCCTGAAATCCAAAGGTATATAAGTGAGTATCTTTCACTTAAAACACAAGATCGTCTTGATATTATTACTAGGATCTTTCAGATTAAAGTTGTTGCCCTTAGTGAATTCTTAAAAGACAAAAAACCTTTTGGTCAAGTAGCTGCAGGTAATTATCAAATTAAATTTCTACCTTTTAGTAAAAGTTTCTCTTTTAATTTTATTCCTTATCACAATTTTACTTTTTCTTCAGATCTATACACAATAGAATTTCAAAAAAGAGGACTACCTCATTGCCATATCTTATTATAGGTCACTCAGAGATATAAAATACAAAATGCTGAACAACTTGATAGCTTTATATCTGCTGAAATTTCCGACCCAACTACTGAAAGTCATCTCCATAAAATTGTTACCGAGTTAATGATGCATGGTCCATGTGGCTTAGTCAAACCAAATGCACCATGCATGACAAAAGGTTCATGCTTAAAAAATTTCCTAAAGAATATCAGGAAAAAACAATATTTGACAAAATGGCTACGTGCATTATAAAAGACGCCAAAATGTATATTCAACTAACAAGAATGGTGTCATATTAGATAATGCTTATGTCGTACCATACAACAAAACCCTTTGTTTGCACTTTCATGCTCATACTAATGTAGAATATTGTGGATGGAGTATGATGATCAAATACCTATTTAAGTATATATCTAAAGGGGCTGATCGAATCCGGTTTAAAATTACAAGAGTTCCTACTCATGATTGCATAGAATCACAAGATACTACTCATGTTGATGAAATTAAAAACTATGTGGATGGTCGTTTTATTTGTCCACATGGAGCTGCTTGGAGGATATTAAACTTTTAAATTCACTATAGAAATTCACCGGTTCAAGTGTTAGCAGTGCATCTAGAAATATACAAAATATTAGCTTTAAAGACAAGCAGCAGCTACACAACATAATAAATAATCTAATGAAAAGAAGAACAACCTTAACTGAGTGGTTAAATAACAATCAAGTTGATTCGACGGGTCGTCATCTTCAGTACATTGACTATCTATCTGAATACCGATGGGATATCACAAGTAAATATTGGACACGAAGAACATCAAATAAAACACCAGCAATAGGAAGATTAATATACATCCATCCATCATGTGGTGAAACTTTCTATCTTCGAATGTTATTATCTCACCAAAAGGTTGTCAAACATTCAATGATATAAGAACAGTTTCGGGACATATTTTTCCAACTTATCATAGTGCATGCGAAAAACTTGAGTTGCTTGGTGATAATAAGGAATGGGTACTTGCTTTCAATGAAGCTTCCATATGGGCTACACCTTGTGAACTAAGATATTTGTTTACCCATATGCTTTTGTTCTGTGATATTACAAACCCAATAGAACTATGGAATGAACAATGGCGTAAAATGGGTGATGACATCTTACCAAAACTTAAGTCGTATGGGAACGATACAAGTACACATTTAAATAGTGACGACCTTAAGCAATATGTACTATATGAAATTGAGCTTCTTCTTAATTCTAGCAATTCCTCTTCTTCGCTTTCTACATTTGGCTTGCCAATGTCATGTGAAGATTTACTTTTGTGTTGCAAAATAAGCTATTGATGGAGGAAAAGAATTACGACGTGCAATAACTAGCTACTGACCATGAGCTTTTTCGAGAACGTCTAAACCCACAACAAAAAAAATCTGTGAAGTTGTAACTACAACTCTTGCTGCAACATAACAAGTTCTCCTTTTCGTCTACGGCCATGGTGGTACTGGCAAAACATTTTTATGGACGACAATTATTTTTGCATTACGTTCATAAGGGAAAATAGTTTTAGCTGTTGCAACATCTGGTATAGCTTCACTTTTATTACCATCAGGAAGAACTGCACACTCTCGATTTAAAATACCTCTAGATCAAACAGATGATTCTATATATCATATAAAAAAGAACACTCATCTTGCTCACTTATTAATGGAAACGTCTCTTATTATATGGGACGAGGCTCCTATGAACGATCGTAAATGCTTTGAGTCACTAGATAAAAGCCTTAGAGATATACTTAATAATTCCAATGAACCTTTTGGCAGAAAGTCAATTCTTCTAGGTGGCGACTTTAGGCAAACACTTCCCGTTAAACCTAAGGTGTCAAAATCTAAAATTTTTGCTTCAGCACTTCCAAGATCATATTTATGGAAAAACTTTAAGACATATCATCTTATAGAAAACATGCGTCTGCAAAACAAATATTTAGACCCAAATTATATATCCGAGGTCAAACAATTTTCATCATGGCTTCTTAAAGTAGGTGATGGCATTCTAGGAACACCCGATAAAGATGACCAGATTAACACAAAGAAAATAGAAATACCAAAAAACTATTTGATACCACACATTGAAAAAGTAGTTAGAGGAACTTATTCACTTTATTTATGATCAGAGCACTCTCAATAATTCATCAACATCAAACATTTCTCAAAAAGCAATTGTGTGCTCTAAAAATGAAAAAGCTGATGAAATACACATTGGTTCTAAGACTGACATCCGACAACAATGTCACTTATTTTAGTACAAACACAATAACTCCTTTAGTAGATAATGAAGAACACTTTGACATTCTTTATCCAACTGAATACCTTAACATGCTAACTTTAACGGGTTGCCTCTACATCAACTTGATTTAAAAGTAAATGCTCCTGGTATCTTACTACGAAATATAAATCAAATGGCTGGACTATGCAATGGAACCAGATTGATAATCACCCAACTATTGGCAAGCATTGTAGAAGCACAAATACTTACTCGAACTTCAATCGGTCATCGAGTATACATTCCACGAATAACTCTTCATACACCGAAAAAGAACTTCCTTTTATTTTCAAAAGAAAGCAATTTCCACTAAAGTTATGCTATGCAATGACAATAAAAAAAAGTCAAGGACAATCTTTAAACAAAGTTTTTTGCCATGGCCAATTATACATTGCATTTTCTAGAGTTACCTCTCCAAACGCCTTAAAAGTCCTAATTGCTCCACAAGATAATGACCCGCCTAACATCACAAAAAATGTTGTTTTCTCAGATTTCCTAAATGAAATATACTTACAGGTTTGTATTTTTACTAATACAAGCTCAACTAAACCATACTACATTATAACATTCAAACTCTTACTATTCTTTTGACTTCATTTTATTTGTTACAGAAACAAAAAAATGGCGTACAAAAAAATCTCCAAGATCAAACCACATGATAATGCTGAATCAATCCAAATTAGAGTCATAAACAAGTGGTAGCCTTATCGAAGAAGGGAGATATGCTATATGTTTGTTGATAGCCATGTAAGATTTACTCAATTTTTTAATTATTTATTTTCAAAAATATTTTTCCATTGTTATTACTTGCTTTTTCACACAGGGACATGCAATAGAAGCAATAACAGACCTAAATGATGAAGCACATTTTAATTCAATGGTGACAGTTCAAAATTGTTACATTGTTAGTGACTACTTATCCGACACTACAAAAACATATATGAATGTAGTCCTCCATCCTGCATGCATCAAACTTGGTTTAAGAACATCTTTTGTGTCATTAAATGATGATAACAACATCCCACACAACTATTTCAACTTTGCCAGATAAATTGCACCCACGTTGTAACAACCATCTTTTACTAACAGGTATAACATTATAATTTTTTTAAGATTGTATAATCATTATTATTTAATTTAAAAATATATATGCTATTGACAGATTACATTGGTCGTATGGAACGAGTATCAAACATTCTTTCAAGAGACAACAAAAACATGCTAAAGATAACCCTTCAAGATCAAAGGTAAATCATCTAAACCAATATTTCAATTTACTTAAAATCAATTATACGTCTCTAATATGTAAGTTTTTACACAGCGGTCACTTCATTGAATCAACATTCTGGGGAGACGTTGCCTTATCTTTTGATAGACAATATGCTTTAAGAATATCACAGCCTATGATAATAGCAATGACATCAATGAAAGTAACGGAGTATGAAGGTAAAAAAGTATGGTCCTCATAATAATTAATATTAATATAATATTGACAAAAATCGTACTTCTTATGTCAGGATCACTTCAGCTCGGGTCTACAAATGCAACAACTTTAACCATTAATCCAAACATTGAAGACCTACATATGATTATAAAAAGGTATTAACATCCATAATAGTAGCTATGTTATCTAATTATAACTATTTATTATTATTATTTGGATTTATACCACTATCAATGGTATTATCTTTTTTGTAAACAAAGATTTAAAGAATTGAAAGGACAATCCCTAATGTATCCTACAATGCAAAGATCTATGGAAACAATGGAAGTTGATAGAAACAGGGTAACACTACAAGATCTTCTTCAAAAGAGGCTTGAAGAAAATGTTGTAAAGAACCTATACATAGTCCTATTACTTTCTATATTTATTATATATAGTAACTAATAGTGATAATTTCTTTGTTAATGTAGAAAATAAGATTCACATGTGTAGCAAGCATTGCAGAAATAGATAACAACCAAACCTGGTTCTACGAATCATGTTCAGAATGCAAAAGAAAGGTCATACCAAAAGAACACAAGATGGCATGTCCAAACCATGGACTAATTGAAGCACCAAGACACATGTACACATTCTTATCAAACTAATATTTTGTTATATAATTTAATTTTCTTTACAATGATCAATACTTTAAAATGCATAGGTACTGTGTCAATGCCAAAATCATAGATACTACGGCTTCGGCAAATGTCGTTCTCTTTAATGAACCAATAACAAGACTTCTTGGATTTGACTGCAATGAAATGGTCATTACAAAGGGTTACACTGATCCAAACATCTTACCTTCACCAATACGCTTCATAAGGGAAAAGACAAAAATATTTCAACTACAATTTCAAACGCAGAACAAAGAGAGGAATGACTCCCTTAGAGTGAGCAAAATCTTTGAACAAACATCCACTCCTAATGACAACCCAGCTTTCATTAAATCACCAGAAACAACCTCCAACCCAAGTACACAACCAATCAAACAAAACTCCGATATGTCAATTTTTAAACTTATAAACACATAGCCAACTTAACATACTATTACATATTAAACACATTTTCTTTCTTTCTGGGTTACTGAACAGATACCAATGCCTACAAAGAGATTAACAGGATCTACAAAGCAACAAGCAATCCACCTACCAACACAACACCAATGAAGACAATCAAGAGAAAGAACATAGAAATCTTTGGTAACATCTACCTCAACTAAATATCTACTAATATTAGTATAAGACTACACATGAAAAAAAACATAAACCATTTTTTTGTTTTTTTCTTGAACAATTAAATACTGAAAATGAGTCTGCATCAACAACAACAACAAACAAGCGTCATCAATGGATCAAACAACGACAATATAGAAAAGGTAATTGTTTTCAATAATAAGTATAAACCATATTACTATGATTTTTTTACATATGACACTCGAAAAACACTCTGATTAGAGTACCTTTATATAGTTTTGTTCTTTTTCTTTCATAAATTTTCAACTTAATCAATGGTTTATGACGGTAACATTACTAACTCTATTTCTCTATGCAACAGGCACATCAAATAAATGGCCCATCTAAATTAATGCAGCATCTCCACACAAAAATGGTTTATGAAGGAATACTTGCTCATTAAATTAAACATTACTCTATGACTTATAAACACCTTATGTAATAGACTTACTAATATGTACACTCCCTTTGTGATATGAATGCTTCTCTTTAATTACCTTTTATTTCAATCGTAAGAGACACAACCTAATTTATAAGCAAATAGTTTGTTATGGTTATTTTCTGGAAACACAACTTTTATCAATGCAATCTACATAATATCAAAATAACTATTACACTTTTGGATCTGATCAAACAATTCTTTAAGTGCTTCTCAATTTTTTTATCAATTTATGTTCCTAAGTGAATGGATAACAAACATCACTATATCCGCTGCATCGCGCGGTAACGCCACCTAGTTTGTAGACAAATAAGAAATTAAATTCGTAAGCAGTTCCACGTAACATTAATAATAATATTGAATTTCACTATACAATAAAATTAGTAAGGAGTTCTCTAACACTTTGACTGCTGAGCAAATGATATATTACACACATGTTAGACTAATTTGAGTAATGAAGAGAATGCTAAGAATTGCATATGAAAGGATCAAAATTGTCATAAAATTTTCAACTAGGATATAATTAATGGCGAACTACACAACAATAGAAGGTATACATTCTTTTCCTGTATCTTAGTTTTTTTAGATAATAAGTCAACATGACGGAAAATCAGATTCATCTACAAATATTGAATTGGATTTTTAATGAACGATTGCTTCAAGAATTCAAAATTCTTGAACACCTTCACCTACCATGCATCAAAAGTGTTTTTAGATCGTACTTTGGTAGAAGGATAAAGAAACACAAGAATGCAATCTATGCTAAACAGTCAAATCTCTGCATGATAAGTTGGTATATGCATATCACTACAGAATCATTAGCAATGCAATCTTGGCTTCCTTGGTTGCAATATTATATCCTAAAACCCTTAAGGCCTCAAAACTAACAAAACAAACATCACCAAATGATTATAAGTCGCTTTAGACACTTCTTAATGGTGTCAAGTGGTACTTGGAGTTCCTCCAAACACTTCAGTAGGAAATTTGAAACAAAAAATCCCAATGAAGTGTTCGGAGGATCTCTGAGTGACACTTGACGTTTCCCTTCATTTGTATTCTTCTATGGTTGCTTGAAGTTTCATGAATAAACATTTCACATAGTTATAGGTATATATAGAAGAGACTTGAGAGAAGAATGAAAATTGTATGGCTTTCAATCTCTAATAAGAAGCACATGTTCATTTACACATAAAAAGGGAAGATAACGAGATGTGAGGGTAAGGAGTATCATTATATATAGTTTCTTCATCTACCTTATACATGGCTAGGTTCAATTCCACTCACATATGATTCCATATGAGAACTCATCATATTCACGTGTATTATGGTAAAGATTAGGGTTTTCTTGAGTTATAACTCTAATAAAATGTGAGTCATTTTACTTTCTTTTATGTAAATCATTTATTAAATTAAAAACAAAGGTTTTTTGCACATGACTACTGTTAAGATGTACGAGCTATTTAATCTATTTTCAGGTGGAAAGATGGATCGACGGGGTAATAGGTTTCTGAACCATATTATAACAGGTAAGCTTGAGGTTAATGTTATGTTGGCCTCGACGCTAAGATCCTTTTGTCCATCTTTTTTATGATATATTATATAGTTAACGGTTTTGATGCAATGTTGGTTTGTCTGAGGAGGTCGAGCTCATCATTGTCATGAAAACTCTTTGAGAACACGAGTCTATGTTTGTATATCTTCATGTTGTCACAAAACATGTTCCACAGCAATGTTCTAACTTTTGTAGTTGTATCTCTTCCCATTGTTCTTATCCATAATTATGTGTTTAATGATTATTTATAGTGGTTGGTTGTGCATATATAGCAGTTGACTCTTGCTTCTGTGATTGCTACTTGATAATTATATATTGTTGATGAGTGATGCATGCATGCTGATGGCTAGTCAATATGTGGTGGTGGTTGTGTATGGTGTCGCTATGAGTAGTAAATGGACATTATATAATTGCAAAACTATGTATGTTAATTAAAAGAGCCGAGTCAAGTCTAAGTCTGCCTTGAATTCGGCTTGTCAAGAAGTTTTTAAGCTGGAGTTATTATTTAATTATATTATTTATATGTTTTTATAAGTAATTGATATATATTATAATTATACTTTTTTATCTTATCATGACTTAATTAATTTATAATAATAATTAATATTTATATAAATATATGTTTAATAGGTATATAAGAGTTATACAAATAAACGGCTCTTTAATCTCACAAGCTAGCTCAAGCTTGATACGTGAAGTTCGAGCTTAAGCTTGTTTATTAAGTAAGTTGTTATATGAGCTCGAGCTTGTTTAAAGTCGACTCTATTCAAGCTTTTTTTTGTTACACTCTAGGTGTATACACACATTTTGAGTGGAAGTGTGATACAAAAATACAAGAGTTCAGAAAGTAAAAGCTAACATATATAGCATGAAGTGATAACTTATGATTTGCTATGTGACTGGTTATTAAAACATCACCATTCTTCTTCCTTTAGATTATAGGGAGCTTAATGTGACTGGTTGTTGTAACTCCAATATAATGTGTTGTAAATATGTATTCTATGTCCGAGCTAATATGTAATAGGTATTGGATGTATCTGTCAGTTTGTTTAGAAAATATTTGTTGTAATTTTCAAGTATAATTATTTTTATTTTCATTTTCTAATTATTATATAATTTTATGCTTTTAAAAATATAACAAATTAAAATATAATAAATTACATACATATCATTATCACTTTAAATTAAAAAGCCTTTTAAGAGTTCAAGATATTGAACTCATTCTCTTACCATCGAAAATGTTTTTCGATGAAGTATCATGAGCCGATATTTGTAGCACACTACAATATTAGGTTCTTAGTTGCAAAAATTTAATCTTAAGGGAGGGAGTCCCTTTTTTTTTGGGGAATCTTCTCGTGTGACAAATAAGTTTTAATTTTCTTCGGTTTTCATCAAATTTTTTTCATTTTGAAGGGTGTTGTTTTAATTTTTCCTCTGTTTAATTTCCCCAAGTTAAAATTTCCTACTTTCTCATGCACAATTTCATCGTTGAGTACCGATGAATATTCCTTAGTCTGGAAGATTTTTCTTGTTCAACAGATCCAAGGGTGGAGTTTCTGTCCGGCGAAACAAAACCAATGAATGCCACATCATTCTCAGGGATGTTTCCCCGTATTCACTTCGACCTACCTTATAACCCTTAATGCTTCAAACAAACGAAACAAACATCTATAAGTTGATTATTAGCCGCCTTAGTACCTTCTTGACTCTTTCAGGACTTGAAGATCCTCCAAACCTTTCCAGTAGGAAATCTAAAACAAAACATCCTATAAGTTGATATTTGTAGCACTTTAGAATCAATGGCAATGCAATAACTAAACTGATTGATTGTTAACAGCTTTAGCCACTCCATAACGATGTCAAGTGGTACTTGGAGTTCCCCCAAACACTTCAGTAGGAGATCTAAAACAAAGCAACCCAATGAAGTGTTCGGAGGATCTCTGAGTGACACTTGACGTCTTCCTTGATTTGTATTCCTCTACGGTCCCTTGAAGTGTTGGATGAATAAACATGTCATAGTTACAAGTATATATAGAAGAGAACTGAGGGAAGCTGAAAATTGTTTGGCTCTCTGTCTATGATAATGAGCACATGTTTTGATTTCACATAAAGAGATCGAAATTATAATTTGAAAATGAGATGTGAGTGCAAGGATAAGATGAAAGGAGGTACTATTATTATATTCTAATATCTTCATCTAGCCTTAAACACGACTAGATTCAATTTCCACTCACATATGATTCCGTATGGGAACTCATATTCACGTGTATCCTGGTAGAGATCCAAAGCTTTTTTTTTCTTTTAAAAGTAGGGTTTTCTTGAATTATAACTCGAAGAAAATGTGATTCATTTTACTTTCTTTTATGTAAATCATTTATGAAGTTTAAAATTCGTTTTCAGTTGCATATCATTGTTGATAAGAGGTGGTTAAATAAAGGAGTAATTAGTCGGGTTGAAACTCATGTTAAACCTAGTAAGTTTGTACTATATGTTATACTGGGCGTGGCTCTATTTTATTACGAGAACTAGTTTATTGATCAGTTTTTTTACCTGAAGTCTAAAAATATTGAAAATAAACATGACGGTGTGTGACTTGGCTCGGGCTTTCTATAAGTCCGGAGAGTCCAAAAAATAAAAATTTTGATAAAGTAGCTAAATTTATTATGTAATCATAATAAATAGTACTTATCATGCACACACTATTCTAAATTGATATGACAAATACCTCATTGTCATTACAATATACTTATTAGTATACTCTCAATTCTCCTTGTTAAAAATACAAATTAGATTGTCATACAATCATACAAACAGTACGCAATGTCCGGCTTGTTTGTGTTGATAGGACTTGCTGTTAAAATTCAGCTTCTCACTACAAGAAAAAGAGTCTATGACGACTAGACCTATGGCGACGACATGATATTGTCGTTATAGGTCACCCTATCACGACGACATGTTGTCGTTATAGGACCAGTTTGAATTTTGGCTACTACAGACCTATGGTGATGCCATTTTGTCGCCTTAGGGTACAACCTATCGCGACAACGAAAAGTTGTCGCCAAACTTGGTCTCTATAGGTCATTTTATCTTAATTTAGATCTATTTTAAATCTTAGTAGTTATAAAAACGAACATTGCTGTTAAAATTCAGCTTCCTAGTAGATCACTTAAAATAAAATAGATGTTAACTTTTTGTGTAGAGACCATCACCAAAAATTATTGTCATGAAAGAGGTAGAGGTGCAATGGTACATGATTATATAAAGATACACCACCAATTTCATTGTGAGTGAGATGCATTTGGACCCAAAGGTCTAGGATGAACCCATGGAATTCAAGCAAAGAAAGGTTCTTTGCTAATGATGATCCGGATGGTATGTTTGATTTAACCGGAAGCAAAGGGATAGAGATGATGCCTTTGGCCGCTCAAAGAAAGATGTGTCTAACATATTATTTGGCTTTGGTTCACTTAGAATATTTTGTTGTGAATTCGTTTTGGCATTGTCGAGCTCATTGTGTGGTCATGAAAAAACCTTCCAGAACATGAATTTCTTTAAGGGTTGAAAATCAAAACAATCGAGTCTAATGTTTCTATATCTTCCTATTTTCACAACACATGTCCGTTACTAATGCTTTTTAGCTTTTTAATTGTATCTCTTGTTCACTCCCATATTACGAAGTTGTTTTCTTGATCAATTATAATGGCATAGTTAGTGGCTAACTCTATCACCAAACTACCTGAGACCTAATGCATGTATTTTGATGGGTAGTCATTATGGTGTTTGTGTCTAGTGTTACTATGAGTACTTGAATGACTAATAATATTTAAATAATTTAATTACGTGGCCTTAAAGTTATTATATGCAATATTTTACTAGCTTAATATTGGGGTGTTGATCTAATCCGGGATCTTATGAATATATTTTAAGAGATAATTAATGTCTTTGAAGATATTCTCTGGTTGTTTATAGACGATTGTAGGTGGTTAGCACCCCCGAATTGTTTCGGTCCCCCGAATCAAGATTTGAAGATTGCTCCATGACTATTTCAGGCTAAATCACGAATCATCCTAGGATGTGAAGTTAGTAAAACTAATGTGTAAACCTTGTGTTCTAACATCCATTAACATAGATTTTTGTCATCGTTTGGTTATTAGGATTTGTGGGTTTGATTTCATGTAACTAAAGCGACTCAATTTATGATTTCAATTACCAATAATCAAAATTTGATTTTCTTGCATCATCAACCATTATTAGTGATTGAATTCCCTAGGTTAAATTAGTGATTTTAGAATAATTAACATCTCATGTGGGTTCTTAGTTAGCTTAAATCAATTAGGTTAATTCAATAAGTAGCAAGTTCTTATAATCGTGTTACAATTAATCATTTATTCATTCCTTTGATTTGAACTGAGTGTTGATAGTTATTAGGTTACACATTATGCAAACTTAATCTATGTGAGCAATCTATTTTATATATTGATTACCATTTATAATTTATATTATCAAGTTTAGTTATGGCGAATCAATATAATAAAGTCGATCTCATAATCTATTTAATGAATCACTTTAATTCAAATATCACCATAAACTCTTTGTGATTTGATACATTACTTACCTTAACTAGTTTAAGATGAAAATGACTCTTTCTAATATATATTTCTAATTAACCCTATAACATCGATCAACTATAGTCTAAACAACTAACCCCACCAAACCAACACATTTGATCACTCGCAATATCATATCATATATAAGTATCACGCAAGACAATATTATAGAAGAGAAAAACTAGATACGTTATAACAAATGCTTTATAAACACTATTCTTTTTGAAAAACATAAACGATTGTTATACATCATAGGAAATACGATAGTAATTATATTGACAATTAAAAAAATAATACAACACTTAAAGAAACTAAATGTGAAAGCCAATAAACAACATGAATTCATACCAGCTTATTATTTGTTTATGGTCGTCGTTTAATATACATCTTAAATGTTTCGGGTTTTGAGTATTCGCATCAAGTTTAAGTTCTTTTAACGATCCCTGCTTTTGAAAGACTTGATCTTTTAAGTTTATAAGGTTTAACACTTTTGTTGGAGTCTTGTTTTGCGCTCTCTCCTTCCATAAAATTCTTTTCCACCACTTCTAATTTCATAGATTCATCTATTAAAAATTTTGTTGATACCCTCCATCATGAGAGTACGATTGATGTTGTCAACTTTAAATCTTTTATGTTATCGCTCTTTCAATAATTTGTCATTTTAGCTTCATGACTCTTTGGTATTTTAACATCATGTTACCTCAATGCTATAGTGAAGGTTCCATATATTTCTTGTTGAGGCATGTATCCATTTTCATCATCAACACAAGATTGATCGGTTGTGACCTTGAAGTTAACTTTAGAAAAAGAACATACGTGTCATCAAATGATAATGGATTGACTATTTTAAGCTTTAGTTTATGTTAAATATAACTAGATATACCTCGTGTCGTGTTGAGACAAAAATTCTGCCCCGATCTTGAATATTAAAACGTGGACACATACGTACCAATGACGGCGTAGACCCAATACATCAAGAAGCCTAATTACAAAAACTGACCACAATAATACATATACTCTTAAAAAACCCAAAACAATAGGAAAAATACCAAAACATAAAAGCACA